>VURO01009635.1:0-12915 GCA_015108175.1 Pelvicachromis taeniatus
CTGCCTCCCATTCTACTTTGAAATACTCTAGGAACAACAAGTAAGCCAGCAGTGTGAGAGCCAAGTGCTCTAATGGGGTGATATGGTACTACAAGGTCATTAAGATAAGATGGGCCTGATTGTTTAAGACCTTGTATGTGAGGAGCAGGATTTTGAATCCTGGATTTAACAGGGAGCCAATGAAGGGAAGCCGATATAGGAGAAACCTGCTCTCTCTTTCCAGTCCCTGTCAGGACTCTGGCTGCAGCATTTTGGAGTAACTGAAGGCTTTTCACAGAGTTTTTAGGACATCCTGATAATAATGAATTACAGTCGTCCAGCCTAGAAGTAATAAATGCATCAATTAGTTTTTCAGCGTCACTCTGAGACAGGATATTTCTAATTTTAGAGATATTGCGCAAATGGAAATATTGCAGTCTCCCACAGTCCACGCAGGAACACCAAGTTCAAAAATAAATGCATCAGGGACGGTAAAGACATTCATTTTATACAAATACAATGTCCAATACTTAATTAATCAGCTGATTAATATATATGTTGGCTGATGGCGTCCTCGACAGACTCATTCATAGCCGTTTCTTTCCCTATGGCGTGCTCACGGTTTGCTTCCTGTCCCTCAGTACCGCTGATCCCGGCGAGGAACCTTCGTTTCTCAGATGTGGATCACAGCGCTGCCCGCATCACGTGGGACTCTGCCTCCAGGAAGGTTAAAGGGTACCGCATCATGTACGTCAAAACCAACGGAGTCCAGACCAATGAGGTGAGAGAACCCCGGCGGAGGGCACAGGTGATCGTCAGAGAGCGAGCTCATTGGTCTAGTTTCTGTGTCACCAAGGGGACAATGTCCTTGCGTTTTGGTGTCTTCAGGTGGACGTCGGCCGCGTGACAACCTGGCTGCTGAAAAACCTGACGTCGCTGACGGAGTACACTGTCGGGGTCTTCGCCGTCTACGATGAAGGACAAGCTGAGGTTGTGACCGACAGCTTCACCACAAGTAAGAAACTGTAACTGCTGTGAATAGAGCTCGTTACATTTGAACATACGGACGCTTCTGAAACGGTTTTAAGCAGAATTGTTGGTGTTCGTTTAGAAACTGTCCCAGACCCCGTGGACCTGAGGAGCAGTGACATCTCCACAGACCGCTTCAGGGTGTCCTGGGACCATCCGGCTTCTGATGTGGTGCTTTATCGGCTCACCTGGACACCCACGGAAGGAGAAGAGAGCAACGAGGTGCCCCTGCTTTTCTCATGTGCTGCGATACGTTTATTTAAAGCCTAAACGTGAAAGAAAGTCACCTGGAAGGTTTGTGGGCTGAAATCTCTGAATTTCCTGGGTGATGTTTCTGAAGCGCTGCTCCTGGTCCTTCATGACCATTATAACCGTCTTTCGATGACATCACCCAGGCAGCGGGCAGACTGAGGGGCTGCACCAGATAAATAAGGATTGTTTTGCATCGTCTCCATAAAAATCTGGAGCTAGAAATGAGCGAACCATTTTAAACACTAACGAGCGCTAACCAGCACATCCTGGTTTAATGGCGGTGTGCTGACTTTGTCCTGGTCATCACTGAGTGGCAACGTACACGAATCAAACGATTGAATTAAGATCTAAAAAGAAGCGCGCGTGAAAACGGGTAAAAGTGAACTTTGTCACAGCGGTGAATGTGTCTGAGAGATGATCTCTGAGATCGGAGCCAAACAGGACGTGTTGTTAACGTACTCACCTGCTGATCCTTACTTACTGGCCTTTGCGTGTCTTTTGATCTTTGTCTTAACTGATGGTGACTTTGCTTTGATGTAGAGAACGTCATCAGGAAACTCTTAGAATGAGATCGTTTTTAAACACTGTCGGTCTTGCGTCTGTCTCGTGTATGTCACGTGTCTGTCTCGCGTTTGTCTCGCGTCTCTCGCGTCTGTCACATGTCTGTCTCGCATCTGTTCCGTGTCTGACACGCGTCTGTCTCGCGTCCCGCGTCTGACACGCGTCTGTCCCGTGTCACGCGACGCGTCTGTCCCGTGTCGCGCATCTGTCCCGTGTCAGACATGCGTCTGTCTCGCGTCTGACATGCGTCTGTCTCGCGTCTGACATGCGTCTGTCTCGCGTCTGTCCTGCGTCTGTCCCATGTCTGTCACGCCTGACACCCGTCCCGTCTCGTCTGTCCCATGTCTGACACGCGTCTGTCTCGCGTCTGTCCCATGTCTGACACGCGTCTGTCTCGCGCCCCGCGTCTGTCCCGCGTCTGCCACGTGTCTGACATGCGTCTGTCCCGCGTCTGTCTCGTGTCTGTCATGCGTCTGTCTCGCGTCTGTCTCGTGTCTGTCATGCGTCTGTCTCGCGTCTGTCCTGCGTCTGTCTCGCGTCTGTCCCATGTCTGACACGCGTCTGTCTCGCGCCCCGCGTCTGTCCCGCGTCTGCCACGTGTCTGTCATGCGTCTGTTCCGCGTCTGTCTCGCGTCTGTCATGTGTCTCTCTCGCGTCTTGTTTGTCGCGTGTCTGACACGCGTCTCTCGTGTCTGTCATGCGTCTGTCCGGCGTTGTGTCTGTCCCGCGTCTCTTGCCTGTCTAAAGCAGATTTCTTTCCTTCTGTTTCAGGTTTTGCTGAATGGGAACATTAATACCTACCTGATAAAGGAGCTCACCCCCTCGACAGAGTACGAAGTCCTCCTGGCCGCCATTTACGGGAATGAGCTGGAGAGTGATGAGGTGATCCTGGTGGAGAGCACAGGTAAATGACTGTTAAAACCCACAGATTTCTTCACACGTTCATGTTTTTGTCTTCTTTCTGTTGTTATTCTCTGATCTTTATCTGTTGGAGGAATCAGACATCAAAGGATCCTTTAAACTTTGTCAATTAAATAATCAGTCGGTGACATATTTCTGCATTTGATTTCCAGCTGAAAAAACAACCACCATTGCCACGACAACCACCACCATAGCAGGTACTTAATCCAAAGGCTGTGATGAATTTTGATCACTTTTTAAATTCTCTCCTTCCTCGTCTCTGTTTGTCTTCCTCCTTCATCGACTCTGTCGTCCTAACACTTTGTCTTTCATTTCTCACTTGACTTCTTTTCCATCACCGTGTTGCTGATGTTTAATGTAGAAACTGGTGCCACTGGTGAAAATGGGAAACGCTGCCTGATGTTCACTTTCAAATTCGATCCTGAGGCTTGTTGTCAAAACGCACCGAGGAGCGTTTGTGCTCGTGTGTCGATGAAGAGCGTGGGTAATAGATGCCTTTGAACTATTGGTGTGTTTCTATGATCTCCAACCTGCCTCATCAGTCAGCAGCCCCACGTGACTAACGAGTGCTCGTGGGATTTCTTTAGGCATCTTCCAGGAACTGTTAAACACCGACTCTGACGTTAATATTCATTTCTCCATGCTGGGCATGAAAATCAGTTTTTTTTACTGTCATATATAATTAGCTTTTAAATGTACAACACATGTTTTTCATGAATTTGAAATTTCCCAGACTGAATAAGAAAAACAAACTGTTACTTCTGGATGCAGTTTGTATTCAGTATCAATTATTCAATTCAATGTTATTTATATAGCGCCAAATCACAACATCAGTCGCCTCAAGGCGCTTTACATTGTAAGGTAGACCCTACAATAATACATACAGAGAAAAACCCAACAATCATATGACCCCCTATGAGCAAGCACTTTGGCGACAGTGGGAAGGAAAAACTCCCTTTTAACAGGAAGAAACCTCCGGCAGAACCAGGCTCAGGGAGGGGCGGGGCCATCTGCTGCCACCGGTTGGGGTGAAAGAAGGAAGACAGGATAGAGACATGCTGTGGAAGAGAGCCAGAGATTAATAACAAGGATTATTTAATCAGATTTTCAGAGTAAAGTAAATGTGTGGTTGCTTCTGTCCCGACACAGCAGAAAGACACTTCCTGGATCGTCTCAGTTCACAGCTGCAGACCTGTTAATGACCAGATGCTGGCCGGCTGTGGTCTTAAGATAAATAATATTAGGACCCATGTGATGATACTGTTTGTGGTTTTGTGTTGAAATGGCACTATTGGGGGGAAACAAAGTTAAGCGTATAAGTTACGCTAAAATGCTAATATTCTAAGCTCAACATTCTGAAAGTGTAGATTGTACGTTTCCCCGACGTAAACCTGATCCTATCGGAGGGAAGGTGCGTTGTCCCGATGTGTTCTCCGAGGGGACGTTGATGTGAGATGAAAATCTGAGCTAATGAAATGCCAGAGCGATGACATTCTGACACCATCGTCTCTGCGACGTGCTGTGACAGCGCCATGCTTCACTGAGCTAATCTGTGAGTCACTGATCTGCAGCCTCAGTCTCTCTGTCCAATCCTTCAGCTCCTCGTTATGGGGTGAGGAATATGAAGATCGATGAAGAAACTACGTTCAGCATGCGGGTGTCCTGGCAGCCCGTCGACCCCAGAAATGTTCGCCATTATCGACTGAGCTACGTCAGCGCGAAGGGCGACCGAGCAGCAGAGACGGTAAGCCAGACGGCGAGAGACTCACGTTATTCCATAATCATTAACGCTCATTCGATGCTCCTCAATGCTTGTTTGTCATCGTCAGCGCTTAGCAACACTATGTGATGTTAGCCTATAATAAAGGGTCCGCCTACACCAACCTTCCCCTCTCATTTAAACTAAATGAACATCCCCAGTAGCAAACACTACAACCACATCAGCAGCAGAACATTTCCTTGCTTTTAAATGCTCTGCAAGCTAATTTTGGGCTACTCCTACACATACATGTGCAACAAATTGATCGTGTGACTTTTTAGTAAATACCAATAAGTGCTTTTTAACGCTAAAAGAGGCCTTTAGGTTGTATAGAAAGGGGAAATTCCCACTGGGGGTAAAATACCTGGGACCATCTTCAGAAACCTGACGACGTCCCGTCGGCTGCCTGAGAACCTAACCAGGCATTATTAAATGAAGCCAGAGTCGCTTAAGCCCCAGAGCACAGGTTATAATTCAGGGTTGGATTATAATAACTGTTTTTGAATCTATCTGCACATCACTGCAGAGATACGGAGATATGACAGAGATATGGGAGGCGATTGGGGAGCAGTGGAAGAGACAAAAGAGCGTCAATCTTCACCAGGAGGAGGGTGGGAGATTATTGATGAAGACGATGGCAGGCCCTCAGATTAGAAGTCCTCCTTGGAGAGAAAGTCAGTGCGGCTGAAGTTGATGGCAGGCCTTCAGAGTCTAGTTAAGGGGGAGAGAAGAGCGCAGGGAGAGGATAATGATGATGAAAACGGTGGCAGACCTTCAAAGAGTTTTTCCTTTTTTTTCCCAGTGAGGTAGGGAGAGCCTGGCAGGTTCTGCAGTAATGAGCAGAGAGAGAAATGAGGAGAGTTGGGGAGGGGGTGAAGGGTTTCTCCGAAAACAACACTCGTGCAAAAAGATGGCGTCGCCGTGCTCGACGGGCGCGCGTCACATAGATCAATGATGGCGGTACAAACGTGACCCCGAGTGCCAGAAATGTCCAAAGGGAGCGAAATCAGATTTTTAGTGACACTTTCTAAAATTCACTTCCAAAGTATGACAAGAAAGTTCGCTCACAGTTCCTGGCTCTGCGTCTCCGCCTTAACCCCAGGAAGTGTGACTGCTGGTGCCAGAACGTCCCTTTATGCCTGCGGAGCGTGACTCACAGGACCGCTCAGGACTTTAAACTAACACTGAGCACAAGCTCACAGTCCCAGCTTGGCTTTTGTCCCGTTCTACTTAAATGACAATTTAATTAAAGGGGAGAAGGGCCATTGATACTTTCTGCACTCCTGACACACAGGAAGGAAGCACGGCGCAACAAAACCTCAAGACTGTTGCCAACAACATGTACGGTACATGTGCAGTACTGTTCAAAATAATAGCAGTACAATGTGACTAACCACAATAATCCAGGTTTTCAGTATATTTTTTATTGCGACATGGCAACAAGTCACCAGATTCTGAGAATCTGCTCAGAATCTGAGCAGATCCTCAGAAAACAAACAAGACCCAGCGTTCATGATACGCACGCTCTTAAGGCCGTGCAACTGGTTGTTCAAAAGACCCCTATGAGAGATCCAGCAAGGGAACAGTTTACCCTTCCCGGGATAGGGTTACCGAGCCAGGCCCGGGGAGGGTGCCCGAGGGCGAGCGTCTGGTGGCCGGGCCTTAGTCCATGGGGCCCGGCCGGGCCCTGCCCGAAAAAAGGACATGGGCCCATCTTCCTGCAGGCCCACCACCAGCAGGAGGCGCCGTAGGGGTCGGGTGCATTGTGAGCTGGGCGGCGGCCAGGAGCGGAGGCCCTGGCGGACCAATCCCCGGCTACCAAGACTGGCAATAACAGAAAAATAATCATGAGTTAATAAGTCAATTAACTGGAAAATAAAAATAACTTTTATCCATATTTACAATAATTGTTGTTTTTTTAAAAGCTGAGTGTAAAAGCCAAGCTCTCGATTTACCGGTCGATCTACATCCCTACCCTCACCTATGGTCACGAGCTGTGGGTAGTGACCGAAAGAACGAGATCGCGGATACAAGCGGCGGAAATGGGCTTCCTCCGAAGGGTGGCCGGACTCTCCCTTAGAGATAGGGTGAGAAGTTCGGCCATCCGGGAGGAGCTCAGAGTAGAGCCGCTGCTCCTCCACATCGAAAGGAGCCAGTTGAGGTGGTTCTGGCATCAGACAAGGATGCCTCCTGGACGTCTCCTGGGTGAGGTGTTCCGGGCATGTCCCACCGGGAGGAGGCCCCGGGGCAGACCCAGGACACGCTGGAGAGATTATATCTCTGGGCTGGCCTGGGAACGCCTTGGTGTTCCCCCGGATGAGCTGGAGGAGGTGGCTGGGGAGAGGGAGGTCTGGGCTTCTCTGCTTGGGCTGCTGCCCCCGCGACCCGGCCCCGGATAAGTGGAGGAAGATGGATGGATGGATGGATGGATGGATGGATGGATGGATGGATGTACATGTAGGAAACCCGGATGTGGATTATTCCAGACAACAGTGTTAGCTGTGTGTGTGTGTGTGTGGTGGTAATGGTGGTGGGGGGGCTGTAACCAGGGTCAGAGTTCAGGGTTCCTGCTCTACTGAAGGTAAATTTGTATCTAATTTCTTTGTAATTCAGAAGCTCTGTGTGGTTGTCAGTCACAGACGTGTGGTGTTTACACTGTGGTTCGTCTTCATGATAAAAGCCACTTTGAATCCTAATGAACGATTTCTGCTCTTTAAAATCTAGTCACACACACACACACACACACACACACACACACGAGCCTTTAAACGCATCATAAAGAGTTTCTTTTTGCTCCTCATTGTTTTCTTTCAAATCTGTAATAATCTAATAATCGTCTCTCTGGTTGAATGTCGAGCGCGGCGTCCAGGCTTCCTCGTAATCCTACGTGCTCGGCGTTCACTTTACCGGGTTAACGTGTGTCAAATATCTCCCAAACCGCCTCATCTTTTTGTGACTTTCACTGGTGTGTGTGTGTGTGTGCTGGTTGTGCTGCCACCAGAGGCCCACTCTGGACACAGGTCCCTTCAGCCTTTTCATCCTGACAATAAAGAGCCACCAGCTGCTCGCACCGGCGGCTTGTTAAATGAGATCTCTTATCAAAGCGCCAACAGCTGCGGCCTCTGTTTGGCAATCCGGTCAGGTTATGAATCACCAAGTGCTGCGCTCAATAGCTACTATTTAGATGTCTATCTGCGGTGGGGGGGGTGGCAGCCTTCCTCACCTGCTTTGTTCAAAGTTTCACTCCGTGCTTCTGGGCTGCCAGAGCGGGGCGACGCGCCACCAAAGGGAGCGCGTCTCATTTACATGTCATTGATATGTGGCGGGATTCTCCCACTTCATCTTCACCGATGGCGTCTCATCCTGATGAGCTGACGTCTAGTGAGCTTTTTGCAATTAGCAGTTTCATGTTCATCTGCAACAAAATCCTCTTCCATTGAATTAAACTGTGGACATTAAAGTGTCTTTCTGACACGGTCACAGGACGCTCTGCAGCACAGGGACGTGCAGGAATCCAAAACTCACACTTCCTGGGCCTTTGGATCTAAAAGGAGAGAAAAAAAACACACATCCTACAAGATTAAATAATCACCATGCGTGGGATTAATCTCTATTTTGGTCTTTTTGGTTTTGGATGGATGGATGTAGTGTTTAAAGATGTGTTCAGGTTGTTAATGCACAGATGAAAGCACTGAGGATAAATCATCCAAACAGTTGAATTATCCAGTGTTTACGTCTCAGTTCCTGTGCTTTCTGATACAAATATCTGGTTATTACCAAATGTTGCCCTCGTGGGCAGAAGCATGAAGCCAGCACAGAGGTATTAAGAAGCAGCCGCCCTTCAGACCGACTCCACAAGTCAGCCTGTCCCCAGTGACTCCCACATCAAAATGCCCAATTTCCCAACACGGGGAGCTGCAGGCAATCAGGCCTCGCCTCCTCTGACTGCAGTCCGATGCAGCCTCTGCTCTGTGGCCTGCAGTCACAGACAGACCGTGAGTGAGACGCCTGTATATCGTTAGACTGTTACTTAGTGGTACCTGCTGATTACAGCTGTTTGTGGTGCAGCTGTGCAGAACACCTTAGAAGGTTATAACCTGCTCCGGTTCTTTCTTGCTAGACTAGAAAATGAATGCACAAAGAAATGAAACATTTCTCGGCGCTCGCGTCTCTACAAGCTTATAAATCTAGACGCTAATGGTTCGCTTCGTTCAGATGGCTCTGTCAGTGCCGTACCAGATGATGGTGTCTACGCCGTCGCCATGGAGCCATCTGTCCGCAGGCAGCT
This sequence comes from Pelvicachromis taeniatus, assembly GCA_015108175.1. Classification (NCBI taxonomy): domain Eukaryota; kingdom Metazoa; phylum Chordata; class Actinopteri; order Cichliformes; family Cichlidae; genus Pelvicachromis; species Pelvicachromis taeniatus. The sequence goes on from VURO01009635.1 coordinate 8,790, forward strand.
GTGATGCTCAACTCATTGAAGCTCCATTATTTTCCTGCGCCGCTTCATTCGGCGTCCAATAACCCGAAGCTGCCGGGCATCAGTTCGACCGTGTGCAGGGCTGTGGCTCGCGCTGCTCGGAGGCTGGGTCTCCTTCCAGGAGGGACGATTGGGGATTAAAAAGTTCAAGGGGTGGTTTTTAAGAAACACTCGCACAAAAAGAGGGAAAAAGATCAACTTTCATTAGTTTACCCCACGGACGGGATCTTTCTTAAAGAACTGTGTGTGTGTGTGTGTGTGTGTGTGTGTGATACTCACAGCTATTAGCAAATCATAAATAAATGCAGCGTGTTGCACTAAAGCTTTCACATTTGGTCTTTGAGCCGTGTCTCAGTTGGCGGTTTTAGCTAATGGAAGCCCATCCATCCATCCATCCATCCATCCATCCATCCATCCATCCATCCATCCATGTATCAATCCATCCATCCATCCGGCCATCCATCCATGTATACATCCAGCCATCCATCCATCCAGCCAGCCATCCATCCAGCCATCCATCCATCAATCCGGCCATCCATCCAGCCATCCATCCGGCCATCCATCCAGCCATCCATCCATCCATCCATCCATCCATCCATCCATGTATGCATCCATCCATCCATCCATCAATCCGGCCATCCATCCGGCCATCCATCCATCCATCCATCCATCCATCCATCCATCCATGTATCCATCCATCCATCCATCCATCCATCCATCCATCAATCCGGCCATCCATCCATCAATCCGGCCATCAATCCATCCATCCATCCATGTATCCATCCATTCATGTATCCATCCATCCATCCATCCATCCGGCCATCCATCCATCAATCCAGCCAGCCATCCATCCGGCCATCCATCCATCCATCCATTCATCCATCCATCCAGCTATCCATCCATCCATCCAGCTATCCATCCATCCATCCAGCTATCCATCCATCCATGTATCCATCCATCCATCCATCCATGTATCCATCCATCCATCCATCCATCAATCCGGCCATCCATCCGGCCATCCATCCATCAATCCAGCCATCCATCCATCAATCCAGCCAGCCATCCATCCGGCCATCCATCCATCAATCCAGCCAGCCATCCATCCGGCCATCCATCCATCCATCCATCCGGCTATCCATCCATCCATCCATCTATCCATCCATCCATCCATTAATCCGGCCATCCATCCATGTATCCAGCCAGCCATCCATCCATCAATCCATCCATCCATCCATCCAGCCATCCATCCATCAATCCATCCATCCATCCATGTATCCATCCTCTTCCTCTTATCCGGGGCCGGGTCGCGGGGGCAGCAGCCCAAGCAGAGAAGCCCAGACCTCCCTCTCCCCAGCCACCTCCTCCAGCTCATCCGGGGGAACACCAAGGCGTTCCCAGGCCAGCCCAGAGATATAATCTCTCCAGCGTGTCCTGGGTCTGCCCCGGGGCCTCCTCCCGGTGGGACATGCCCGGAACACCTCACCCAGGAGGCGCCCAGGAGGCATCCTTATCAGATGAACCACCTCAACTGGCTCCTTTCGATGTGGAGGAGCAGCGGCTCTACTCTGAGCTCCTCCCGGATGGCCAAACTTCTCACCCTACTAATGGAAGCCATTTCGGTTTAAACGCCATGCGTGTGGTTTCATGAGGGGACGGATCCAAAGCCTTTTCTCTTTAACTGTGATCTTTGGCATCATTCAGCACAAATGTCCAACGCTCCCCTAACTGCTCATGTAGTGTCTCTGATTCACTCCCATCTATTCGTTTATTGCTCCCAGGCCAGCCCAGAGATATAATCTCTCCAGCCTTCTTATGACCCGACCGAAGCTCGAAGTGTTGAGCTAAGATTAAAGATGGTTAAACACAGTCAGTGATGTCGTCCACTGCTGTGAAGCTGGCCGTGGTAACATGGCGGTTTGGATTTCTGCTCATGTGGCCACTGGAGGAAGTGCAGCTGTAGATGGTTTCCTCTCAGCTTCAGTTTCAGCCTCCTGGGGTCCTGCTTGACGATAAAGGGATGTGTCTCCACTCGGATCCAGAGCTGGGCAAATATTTGGATTCATCATTGAAACTACTGACAGTTCCACATTATTCCTTGGTTTTGTCACATTGACTGGCTGTGGTGTGTTTAGCTCGCTCAACATTTTATGTTTGTCTCACTTTTTGATCAACAGTTGTTCTCAATATTGACCAAAATATTCTTAGTGCGATTCGTTATGATGTTTTTATTTCGCCGCTCTTCTTCTGTTCTGGTCTGAAATCTTGTCCCGTGTTTCTGCTTTGGCTTTTTTTTTGGGGTGGGGGGGTATAACATGTACTTCCTGTGTGATCGTAGCCCAGCAGTTCCCTGCAGTCGAGTCTGTCAGCTGTGTGTTTGACTGCCTACCCTGCAGTTTCCCTTCCAGCCTCGTTGTTCCAGCGACGGCGGATCAAACTTAATATTCGAGACCTGCGTGGAGCCGCTGTCAAAACAAGATTGTGTTTGTGGATCACATAAATACTTCATGAGACCACGTTTGCATTTACAAAGAGGTCGGAGGAAGAACGGGAGTGCAGCTGGAGGAGGTTTTACTCCAACTGTGTGACACGGTGACAGTTTAGAGACTTGCTGCCTTTTTCATCAGACTGGGCTGAAATTGATTTGTCGAGGCCCACAGTGCAGCTCTGACTGACACGTATAAGACTTTTTTTTTCTTTTTTTTTGAAAGTGTGAGGTTTGCCAGACTACCTGCTCAGAATGCAAACGGGCCCAGCAGGGGGGGGGGTGTTTCTGAGCTGTGGCATAAGCTCGGCTGATATAACACGTTCTGTACACTGAGGGAAGCTTTGGCAGCGCTTCTGCTGCTCGGGCTCTTTAAACCAGCCGTTTGTGAGGAGCCACTTGATTTGTCAAGACTTTCTTTTATTATGTTGCCACAGATTTAGTTGGTAATTACTGTCATCATATATAGAGAGAGAGAGTTTCATAACAGAAGGGGGAAAGAGGGCGATACTTTAAGACGAGAGGTGTGAAATGAGCCCGAGGTTGTGGAGAATAAAGATGGAGGAGGAGGAGCTCCACTGGGTTTGTGAGCCAAAGAACGAAAACCAAAATAAATAAGTCACCGTATGAGTATAATTTATGAGCAGCAGATGTGGAGAGACGAACGACGGCAGAGAAGCAGAGATGAGGAGAGAGGATGGATGCCCCTGGGGGGGGGGGGATTAGATCTTCAGTGTGAGATCATCAGTTTTAATAAAGGACTCAGCTCGCCCACAGGTGAAGAGGACACCTGGACACAATTAACCTCTGCAGCACTCTCCCTGCTTCACCTCCATTAAAAGGCTAATAATATTTTTTTTTCTTTTTTTGGCACCTCGCGCTTTAGAAATCTTAATTCTCTTTGTTAACTCATTTTTGAAAGTGTCCCTGTTGGACTGTCAGGCACATGAGACTAACATGTGTAGCTGTAAAATATTCACAATACAAAAAAATGTATTTGGACCAGAAAGCACAGGAAAAGATCAGCCGACACACCGAGCGGTGAAAAAAACGGTGTTTGGTGTTTTAGATGTTTCAAAACAACAAACATTTAAATATAAACACACATGACCTGTTAATGTAACGTTCTGACATTAATTATACTCAAAAAGCAAACATGTTCCTGCCAGTCGTCATTTTAAGTATCTCTGTATAGCATTATTATCATTTATTTATGATCATTTTGACCTTCAGATCAGACTCTGAAGGAGAGGTCAGAGGTCAAATGTAACATGATCATTTAAATTCACCGGTCGATCTACATCCCTACCCTCACCTATGGTCACGAGCTGTGGGTAGTGACCGAAAGAACGAGATCGCGGATACAAGCGGCGGAAATGGGCTTCCTCCGAAGGGTGGCTGGACTCTCCCTTAGGGATAGGGTGAGGAGTTCGGCCATCCGGGAGGAGCTCAGAGTAGAGCCGCTGCTCCTCCACATCGAAAGGAGTCAGTTGAGGTGGTTCATCTGATAAGGATGCCTCCTGGACGCCTCCTGGGTGAGGTGTTCCGGGCATGTCCCACCGGGAGGAGGCCCCGGGGCAGACCCAGGACACGCTGGAGAGATTATATCTCTCGGCTGGCCTGGGA
>VURO01009645.1:3061-20756 GCA_015108175.1 Pelvicachromis taeniatus
TTAATTTTTTTTCAATTTAAAAAAAAATAAAAATACATTTATTTTTTTTTTTAAAAAAAAATTATTATTTTTTTTTTTTAATTTAAATATTTTTTTTTTTTTTTTTTTTTTTTTTTTTTTTTTTTTTGTCAGTGAAAAATTTATTGTAAAGCGGTAAATTTTTTATCACCCCATTTCAGAGGACCCCTGATGGTAGGCTGTGGAGCTGTATCAATCTTGAGAGTGAATGCCCTGTAGCATTTTCATGGGCATGCATCTCAGCGCACAGTCAATACACAAGATTCAAGGCCCTGTGAGGACCAGCATCCTGTGAAATGCCCAAGTCCTTACTTTAAATTTCAAACCCACAGAATAAATGCAACATGTGATCTTGTGTGACAGTCCAGTCAGATCTCATGGGTCCTCCACCCTGCACTGCTCAGCGCTGCCCTGAGGGCATGGAGGGCAGGACCCTTCAGATTTAACACCTCACAGACATGAACACATGGGATTTATTAGTGAGAGAGTGCCAGTGTGGCTGCATGCAGATAAAAAGTCTTGGCCTTTGTTTCAGACAAGAAAAAAAAAAGTTGTTACTCTCTTTCAGTTTCCTTTCTTCTTCTTTACCTACATTTCATGTGCCTCCATGCTGCTCATACATCTTCAGGGGTCTTGTGGGGAACAGGAGGAGTCTTTTCAAGCTTGACTAATATGGTTGAGGTAGCGTGCAGGCTGACGATGGGGGTGCACCTTGATCTGGGCCATACTTTGTTTGTCGTTGCGTCTTTACCTCCACTCTCATTTTTTTCTACTACTGCTCTGCTTCAGCAATTCAGTCAAATGAAAGAGCAGCTGCCTGACCTCCTTTCATACTGGCTGCTGTGGTCTAGATCCTCAGGACAGAAAGTCACACGGAGGCCATCTCCAGCAGGATGTAGGCCTTGTCATCACTGCGGTCAACAATTCTTGCCTCATCTCCTGACTGTTCGCTATTATTGAGGCTTCTCTTATCATCAGGAAGTATTTCTATAGGGGATATGTTTTGTTGTTTTTGAACATATTTATTTCCTTCAATGCAAACAATAAGACAACATCCTAGGATGAGAAGACGAACATGGAGGGGCTGTGTGCAGCTGGAGGTGACACAGCATGCTGTGTTACAGTAATGGAGTCATCCATCACCCAGGATCATTAAAACACCTTGACAAGCCAGCTGAGACCACTCCAGTGACCATGGTGACCAGTCTAAAGGTTGATGTTTGTTCTTAAACTGCAGCTTCAGGAATACTCCGTTTAAAGAAAACACTGTTGAAGTGGAACTGGCAACTTGTGTGCTCACGTTTGTGTGACTAGTCCACTTGTTTCACTATAACCAACTGAATATACTTAGCCAATTATTCACTTCTCAGTTTAGTTGTGATCTCGCTGGTTCTACTTTGATATATACAAAAAAGGACTTTTTACTGCTAAAATAAGATAACAGTAGACTGACCATGAGTTTTTATATTCTTTTTTTCTACAGTCCAGGGACACGCATTGGCTGTGGTATGTTTGTCTGTCTCTTCTTTTGTTAGCCCTGCGATGGACCGGGGACTTGTCTAGTGTGTATTCTGCTTATTACCCTTCCACCAGCTGGGATAGGTTCCAGTTTACCCATGAACCTAAGATGGGTCAGTGAATAAAAAAAATGGATGGATGGGCGAAAAACAATAAATTTTTTTAAACATTTATTTTTATCATGCAATGACACTAAGGGGACATCCATACAGTAAGAGATGCCACTGCATCCATACTGCCATACTGCACAGAATCAGTATTATCAGAATCTGAATCAGTTTTATTGACCAAGTATGTGTACACAAACAAAGAATTAGACTCCAGCTATTTCAGTGTATACTATATAGAATGTCAATGAAATTCAAGGATTGGGAAAATAGCTGTTAGCAACCAAAGATAAAATATACTGAGAAGAGAACAATTGAAGCAATTACCCATAGTATTAAAATCAGGATGCATGGTATATAATTAGATGGGCAATTATTTCCCAAGGGGCCATGGGAGAAGTGATGACTTTTCTTGAAGGCCAGACATGTGTACTCACTGTTAACTGTATCTCTTTATGAACTACTACTAAAAGTAGTAGTTACAATTAGGTAATAAACACATGAAAAAGGCATAGTAAAAATGTCAACATGTGTCCAAGCTATCTGAAACAAATATGGTTGCCTATATCATGATGTTGTTTCATGCCCCTTCAAAAGCACAACATACTTTTGATTCAATGCTCTGATGAAATTTACAACCGTATATCTTCAAATAGTGGCCTGTCTCTTATTGACGTCTGTTTCTAATAAACGCCGGTTTGAAAACATGTCACGACAAATAGCCAGGCGACCTTCGACCCAGGAGTCCCTCCGCGCTGTCGTCTTCTTCTTCTTTTTAAATTTTATTGGCGGTTGACAAACAACTGAATGGTGCATTACCACCACCAACTGGTATGGAGTGTGACTGGAACGTAGCTCAAAAAAACAAAAAAAACAACAAAAAAACCCCTCCACGCTGTCATCGGTCCTCCCTGTCTCGTCACTCGGCCAGCTGTTTCCAATCAGTCGACATCTACGACCAGCGGCATTTAAGCTGGATGCAGTGACCGTTGAAGTGGGATTATTACACTGAATTGGAACTGTTGGCTAGCAAACCTGCTAACTCTGATTTTCTGGTCTTTTACTTCCTCTCCTGGAGAGTTGGGCGGAGAGAAGTTTCTGGGAGCACCACTCGTGCACTGGGCTACCACAGACAAGGAGGCACTCGGGAGCAAAGGAGGAGCACAATTGGGAACTGCATTATTTGTGAACTGTTGGAATACGTTTTGGAGCACTGTAAATAAACGCACTCTTTTCACCTCAGTCTAAAAACCGCGCCTGGGTGTTCTTTCCCTCTCACCTCCATGACAATTCCGTCTGAGAAGGGAATAAGAACCGGTCTCCAACAACCGCCAGTCTTTTTTAAACTTTTAATTTTTTTTGAATAAACGTCCGGGCTACTATTGGAAGATATACGGTATTTGAGTTTCATCAACAACGTGGTTATTTTTTAAACACTGACTCACACAACACCTCCTGGTGTGTAATGCAATATCAATTTCAGTTCAGTGGTCACTTCAGTCACTTCATCTTGCATCTGCTTCAGAAGTTGAAGATTTTTACCTGTCAGATTTGGACAGCTATCAGTTATAAAACGTGACACTTCATCAAGCATCAACTTACCTAAATGAAGGAATGACTCCATGTCGTGGTCCAATTCAATTGTTGCCTCAAGGTGCTTTATATTGTAATGTAGACCCTACAATAGTACATACAGAGAAAAACCCAACAATCATATGACCCCCTATGAGCAAGCACATTGGTGACAGTGGGAAGGAATAACTCCCTTTAAACAGGAAGAAACCTCTGGCAGAACCAGGGTCAGGGAGGGGGGGCCATCTCCCGTGACTGGTATTTCACTGAGCAAATACCATCCAGGTCCTTCATAATCTCAAACTCTTTGTTATCTGATGTACAAAGATGAGCTGTGTCATCACATCCATCCATCATCACATCACAGCTCTTATTCAGAAATGTTCCATAGAGAAACTGGTTTCCCACTCACAATAAACATTACTGCATGTTCTTTGTAATGTAGCCAGTCACAATAATAAAAATAGATAGATATCTGTAAGCAAAAGATTTATTCAGTGCTCTCCAGAGTTACCCTACACTTGTTCCATAACTGACAGAGTTATCATCTCTGTGCTAATGGTTATTAACAAAAATGACTTTGTAAGAGTTGGTTGTGGTCACGTTTAAGGTTAGGAAAACATTGTGGTTAAAATAATGGACTCTAAGTCAAATCCATTGACCTAAACAACACTGTAACAGTGTCACAATACATCTGGCTTAGCTACTGAGACAAGGCTGTCATTAATCGTTATGAGAAAATGTAAACATGGCTGGTTTTAAAGGTTTGTTGATGCTGTAGTTTTTCTCTTGAGGACAGATTCAGATACCAGTAACAGATGCTGTTTATCCAGCAGACACAGGGCAACTTAGAAGTCCTATTCCATTTCTCTTTGGTGCAGGATGGCCAACTCAGATTTAATGTTTTCATCTTTAGCACTAAACTAATAGGTATCTGAGTTTGCTAAATATTTATTATACTAGCTTTTTTTCCCCTTCTTTTGCACTTGGTTGGTAATGAATAGTAGAATAATCAGCTAATATAAGCAGGTTTCCAGGTTTTATATATTTTATCTATATAATTAGTAACTCTCCAGTTTAGAAAAATAAATGCTTGTTAAAGAACTGTTCATTCTGTTTCATTTCACATGTGGTAATAACAAAAATATCATGTGTTTCTCTGTAGCCTCGCATTATAATGAGCACAGCAACAGTCCTCGTATATAAAACTGTTAGAGCTCACATGCGTTCCAAGGCAAAATAGCCTTTTTCCCCTTGTTCGTTGCTCTTTAAGAGCTTTTTGTTTGTTTCTTGCACTCTGAGCCCTCTGAGAGTTCACTTACACTGAGTCGGAGCAATTATGTGCAATTTCAGCTCTCAAGCCCATCTTCAGCAATCACCATGGCAATATTTAAAATGTGGTTAGAGTCAATCGAAACAGACACAGAGAGGAGAAATATATTCTCGTTCTTGCTGACCATTTTTTGTTCATTTTGAAGTTTCATCAGCTTATAAACAAATCCTCCTCAAATCCACATGGACAAAGGGATAAACAGTTACCAATTACTGTGTTTATGCATGAGGCAAACACTAAATGTTTAAAAAGTCCCGGAGAGTTATTATTCCTATGGTTTAGAGGTGTATTGAAAAACGCTGAAAAAAAGTCCCCGTGAGCCCCCAGCGTGTAAACTCCCTGCGACAAGTGATCAAGATCCTATTCAGAGGACCCTATCTTCTCCATCTGTGGCATGTCGACAGGCATCCTCCTGCATTCCAGTCCTTTTGTTTGCAGAGGTAGGGGAAGGACATTAATGAGTCCACCATTGACTTTACATCCTTGGAAAGTCCGCCCTGGCCTCACACCTGCTGCCTGCACGCTGCTGGAATCTGGGCTCCATCACTGCTGAGGATGTGCTGGCTGGAAAAAATGCGGGCCGCTCAACGGTCCGAAGGCAGCTCGGCATGCGTCGAGGAAACGATGAGGAATGTCAACCTGTGCATCACCTCCACATCCACCAGGACAGCCAAGAATGTGGCTATTGTTTAATGAAAATGGGCTCTTCATCATTGATATTGAGCAGCTGTAGACTTAATATACTTTCAAGATTCATCGTGCTCTTGTTGTTGTTGTTTTGACTGGGATGTGGAGGCAAAGGTCAGTAGCCTGTTGTGTGAGGACAGAAGCGTGATTGATGATTTATTATTTATTATTGCACAGTGACAAATTATGTGTCTGTAAAGTTTGCCAAGATAAACTTTCTTCTACAATTTTGACAAGTGGTATCCTGAAAAATGCAGCCCCGTCCTGGCAATGTAACAAAATGTAAACATCCACCAGGTAACAAAATGACTGTTTCCAACTTCATGTGTTTCCATATTTACTTTATAGGGAATAAAATTGTTTATCCTCTCACCTTATTCCACTCAGGTTAAAGGTGTTCATCCATCAATCCTCTGATGGATGGGTCTTGGGGACAGCAGTCCTTCTAATTAGCCACTTCTTCCAGCTCTTCTGAGGGGGGATATCAAGGCATTCTCATGCCAGCCGAGTAATGTAATCTCTCCAGTGTGTCCTGGGTCAGCCCCAGAGCCTTCTCCCAGTGAGACATGCCTGGAACACCTCACCTTGGAGGCACCCAGGCGCCATCCTAGTCAGATGCCAGAACCACCTCAACTGGTTAGTTTTGATGTGGATGAGGAGCGGCTCTATTATGAATTGAAGCTCCCTTCCTTATCTCTAAGGCTGAGTCCAGACACCTTTTGGAGGAAGCTCATTTCTGCTGCTTGAATGTATGATCCCATCCTTTCTGTCCCTACGTGTGACAATAGATAAGGGTAGGAATAGATCAACGGGTAAATTGACCGCTTTACTTTCACACACAGATCTCTCTTCATCCCAACAGAATCATACAGCATCGCTGTAAGTACAAGCTTCAAATCGCTGGCAAGCTAACTTGAAGGTGCTTTAAAGATGACTTCTTCATATCATGTATCCAAACACCATAAATGATCATATGTGCATGTATAACATGCTTAATGCTGAAGGGGGCAAAGTGTTTTTTATGTCGAAACCCCCCAAAACAAAGCACTGTAACCTTTCAGCACGGCTCCATTGTGGAGCACCTTTTTCCTCTTGGAAACTTGAATTACAGTCTAAATAGAGTAAAAAGCAGAGTGGAGTTCAAATCCTGTGTGAAACCAAAGAGCACTTATGCAGTGAAGCATGTGCTTAATTGGTGGGAAGGTATCAGAAAAGGAAAGAGAAAGGTGCAGGATAAGGATTGTCCATTTTAAATTTTCTGTTTTTATTTATTTTTTGTCTAATAAATGTTGGTACATTTCTTCAGTGATTTTATGACTTAAATGACAGAAGTGCAGCAGGTAACAATGTCATACTCAACAATAACTGTGTTTGTATTCATATCACAATCAGAACTTATAGAGAAAAAGGTAAATGGTTTTCAACACATACATTAGAGTGCCTCGCCTGGGCCTCAGATAAAGATTTACAGCTTTACTGTACATCTGATCATCAGTGTAACTGACTTATCTGGCCTGGCTGAAGGAGCACATTCTAACACTAAATAGTCCTCTATTAAAGTGATATGGAGCATAAAATTTTAAAGCTATCAGCACTTAAATCCACACAGGCCTTAACACAAGTGTTTAAAAATTGCATTAGATTTTAAATGGCAATAACAGATCCACAGACACCTGGTTCTGTGATGTGGAGCCAGTTTATGTTACGAGTCCAGATAGACTCATAAGGCACTCTGGTGAAGACTCTGACAGCTCTGTAAAGTTCAGGATATGGCTAATACCTGAAAAAAATGTTCTTGTGGATAGACAGATAGATATGTCTCTTTACTAGTTTCTGAAGTCAAAACAAATACTTTATCACTTTCTCTGACAACATTTCCTTCACTTTGAACTTACCTGTCTGGAACATGGTAGACATGCTTTCCCTGCGCTGAAAGCATGTTACACACTGCAGGCTGCCGCCAAAATTGCTAAAAGGTTAGACATACAATCAGGAGATTCTCCATGATTGGTTGCAGAAGCTCAGCGGGGATTCAGATGTCCTGCTGTTACTGTGTCTTGGCTTTCTTATTCCTCCATGACCTCCAAACCTAGAAGGTATCACGCTGCCGAACCGGAGGGATTCAAAGGAGCTCAAAGGGGCCTCCAGTAGATTTATGAGCGCCATACTCTTGTTTTGCCAAGGTGTCCCGTTTATTTTTGCTTTACTGTTAGAGACTTTAGGTTGAGCTAATGAATCAACAGACGCACTGAAGTTACAGATCCGCGGAGAGTTGCTCTTCACTGTTCACCTGGTTTCACAATTTTGTTCAGTTAGTTGTGAATTTGTTTTAATTTAGAAAGAACAGTTCTGCACAAAAGCTCAGATGGAAATGATAAAATTTATAAAAAGTTCTCTTATACTAAAAAAACTCATGATTCAATATTCCTTTTGGCATCGTTTTCGTTAATAAAGAGTATATCTGATTGCAACAGCATCTCGAGATTAACCTAGTGAACAGTAAACTTTATTCATCCACCTTCATTAATTTACTCTCATGCTTTCTCAGTTTTGAGATATGATGTCAGGATTGTTTTGATATGGCAATCCTTCATATCAAATCAACTTCATAAAATTATTAACACTAAACAAAAAGCATATTAGGAACAAAAGTAGATATTTACACAATTGTAGGAAGCAGGGACGCATTTAACAATAATACAAATACAGAAAAAACAAGTATGTGGCAACAATTCCTCAGCAGCATTGACAGGATAGTTGACTCCTGTGGCAATCATTAACTTAACCTGTCAATCAATCTCCCAATTTTTTCCAGGCCATTGGATGGACTGACCTGAAATATGGTGTACAATTGAGTCCACAATTTGTTGGACAAAAGTATGTCTTGTAGTTTTGCCTCTGTACGCCACCACAGTGGATTTTAAATAAATATGTGATTGAAGTGCACTTTTTAAACTTTAATACAATGAGGTTTCCATTAACTGTTTAGAAATTACAGAATTTTTAATACATTTTTATACACACTACCCCATTTAGATTTCACTGGATAAACTAGCATGCTTTTAAATATAAGGATTGTTTTTAATACTTTGCTGAAAATCATTTGCATTCAATGACTGCCTGAACTGTCACTCCTGTTTTTGATTATTTGCCGAAGTCATATAGAAAGTCGCTGTTGTGCTCTACAGAGGCAAAACTACAAAAATGTCTTCATCCAACAAATCATGAACCCAACTGTGACTTTTGTTGCTAAGACGATGAATTTATGAGACTAAATGCTTTATCCTGATCATGATGGAGTGTGATAACTTTGGTGATGTCTTCTCTTTCTATCTAAAATTAAAATTCGCCTCATACTTTGTTATATAATCAAATAACTTCTAACCTGTTGTGAGAATGTCAGCAGATACTTTTTTTCTTTCTCTGGTTAAAAGATTGTTAAAAAATTGACAAGCTGCCAAATCTTTGAGCTAACCCAAGACCTGAAAGTGAACGTTTGCCTTTTTGCTCTTCTCACTGGGCATTCGGGATCTATTTCTAATACACGATATGCATGGGCTCACATGATTGGTACAGTGAGAGAAAAATCTGAGCCGCAGGCAATAATTGGTCCAATTTGGTTAACAGAGCTCTAGAACTTTCATGTTTTAAAGTTAGTTTAGTGAAGAAGAAGAGGAAGAAAGAGAAAGAAAAAAGAAAAACTATACATGCAACCTTCAATACTATAGAATAAGAAATAAAAAAATATTAAAATTGAATTTAAGATAGTTGTGACTGTCCAATAAAGGAACACGGTTTTGGGAAATGATCAAGAAATGCCAAGCATTTGCAAGTTTCTCAAATAATATGATTTGATGGTTTTCTTTGTCGTACAGTGATGCAAAAACCACTGTGCAGTCCTACAAAAAACAATTCAATAGCTTGTAGAACCTTCTTCCATATAACTTTATTAGTTTCTTTACAATGATGCTTCAGTTTATTGAGTTTTGCAGGCATTTCTTTATGGACTGCTTGTTTTTAATGACTGCAAGGTATCCAGGTCCAGTGGCTGGAAAATAAGTCCAAATCATCACCCCTCCGGCACCAGACTTGACAGCTGGTATAGGTGTTTGTGCTAATATGCTGTATTTGGTGTTTTCCAAATGTGGTGTTCTGGATTATGACCGAATATCTCTACTTTGGTCTTGTCTGTCCAAAGAACATTGTTGCAGATGTCTTGTGATTTATTCAGATACACCTCAAGCCGTGCTGCTGCATTCTTTTAGAGAAAAGAGGCTTTTTTTGTTCCTGTAAACTCTTTCAAACAAGCCATACTTGTTCAGTTTCTTTCTAAATGTGCTGTCATGAACTTTAACTGAGGCTTGTAAAGTCCAAGATGTAGCTCTTGGGATTTTTGTGCTTTGGCTGAATAATCCATGATCTGACCTTGGGGTGAATTTGCTGGGATGTCAACTCCTGGGACGATTCTACCACTGTGTTAACGCTCATAATTGCTGATGATAATTTTGTCAAGTGCATTTTATTATGAGCACCTGGTTGCTGGTTGTTGGAAAACAGTAAGGTTGTTTTGTTTTTTTCATATGGCTGTACATCCTGCCAAACACACATGCATAAACAGGATAGGGAACATTTTTCTTGATTTTAAGCCTGTTGTGCAGAAATAATCATGTTTAATCAAAAACACAGTGACATTGCAGCACAGTAGCAGTTTTCAACAATAACCTCTTCAGCCACTATTTTTCACTCCAGTCTTTGAGACTGTAGTTGGTGGTGGTGGTGCAGCATCAATGAAATGTATCCTGAGACACAATACATTCTCTGTTCCTTTCTTTCTCCTATATATTCGGTGTTATGCTTGGCTTGTCAGGTTGTCAGGGGTTGGCAGTTTTTAAAGGCTAGAATAACATTTGTTCACAGATAGAGCCTGGAAATGTGGGCTGTTTTAATCACTTTCAAATGCTAGATAAGGGTACAGTGAAAGGTATATCTCAGTAATAACACGGCTATTAATAGCATTTGCCATCTGAGCTGGGAGAAGAAGGTGTCTGAGCTAACAGCGAGGCTGGATGATATGTCGACTGAGGTCAGCTTGTGTGTGTGTGTGTGTGTGTGTGTGTGTGTGTGTGTGTGTGTGTGTGTGTGTGTGTGTGTGTGTGTGTGTGTGTGTGTGTGTGTGTGCCCTCACTCGATTTTCTCCAACTGTTCACGTTCAGTTCTGATGCGAATTGTGTGTGTGTGTGTGTGTGTGTGTGTGTGTGTGTGTGTGTGTGTGTGTGTGTGTGTGTGTGTGTGTGTGTGTGTGTGTGTGTGTGTGTGTGTGTGTGTGTGTGTGTGTGTGTGTAAAAGACAGAATAGGAGCAAGCGAGAGACAAGTTGGAGGAGAAATGAAGACAGAGAGACAGACAGATGGGGAACAAAAGGGCGACGATTTATCTGATACAGGAAATGAGGTTCTGTAAGGACCGTTTAGTGATGAAGGTACGGACAGTAATAGCAATTGAGAGAAATAAACGTGTTTGACCATTTCTCTCAACTGGCCCAGACTACAGCTGGTTAAGTAGCCACGAATCCCTTCACCAGTAGCAAGTGAAATCACAGCCAAGAGGTTTAGTGCATGTGTAATGAAGGGACACAAAGTCCATCTGCATCTCAGTCTGCTTTGATGCTTTGATGTGGCATGTGCTCTATCTCGTTTTATCTCCAAAGGCGACTCTATCAAAACTCAGATTAGCAAAACACACATATCATTTGTCTGTGCTGGATATGGAGTTCAAACAACGATCCTCAACATCTTTTTTAACCCTTGACTAACTAGTAGACAAACATTATGGGGAAACAGCTACTTATACGGTACTTGCTGCTGTCTAGGGTGTCATTTATAATTCCGTTTTGGTTAAAGGTGTGTTACTGACACGCTGAGTTCAATTTAATTCTCTGAATACATTAAAGAAAAAAAGTAGATCAATAAAAGAAATCTGACTTGAAAAATAAATGTTAAGGATATTATAAGAGCAACATAAGGCGGGATTAGACTTCTATCCTCAGGAGTAACAAACTGAGTCCCGTTTCAGTGTGAATGTAAACACTAATATTGACATGGAGAGCTCCTGTAGCTTAACTGTGAACAAGGGAGCTCTAGCCAATCCACTCTAACACTTAAACACACATAAAGACACTTCTTTTGAAGATGCCTTGCGTCACAGACAAAAAGACACTTCTGTGAGTATGAGGCGTTTGATTTTGAGGAGTTCCCAAAGCGGAGAGCAGATTTTCCTAAAATAATTTTCAGGATGCATAATTTCAAGAAATTCTGAGACATTAGAGAAATTCTCTGTGTGGAGGAGGAACAGTAAAAGTTTTAGAGAGGCACATTGAGCCTCGTAACATTAAAAAAATTAACTGAGACAGCGCTTATGACAACAAGTTACGATTTTCACAGCATAAGGTTTCATTTTGTCATTTCCTTTGGTTGACAGAAATCAAAATACCTAAGGCAACACCTTACTGGAGCATTAAAATCGGTCAAACACAATCGAGTGTTAATCGCCCAGGATGCATTGCAGACACTCAAACATTAGACAAGGCACAGCACAATAGCTTGCATGCAAAATTCATTTTCTCCTCAAATAAACAAGGAGGGAAATTACTTTGATCTCTGAATGGAGAAGAAATATTAATAATCTTTTAAAGATGCACAAAGGTGTCCATGTAGCTTGCTTTCATTGCAATATGTGAAGAAGTGGTAAATCTAAAGTTGTTTTCTTGTTGTTGTTGTTTTTCATGTGTGTGTTTGGAGGCATTCAGAGCTTTAGAACATCTGGTAAAACATTCAAATTTAACTCAGACTAGGATCTTTTCTTTACCTTACTAAGTTAAAGTAAACAGCAGGTGAAGGAATCTGAATGAAAGGGCAATGATACAAGAGTCGAAGTGCAGTTCCTAAACTGAAAGTCCTTTGACTTTTATGCTACCTTCAGCCTATTAGTGGGTGAGGTTGGGTGCCATTTTTTCAAAGAACAACAGTCTGCTTGCTGACAAACTTTCAAAATACTAAACTGCACTAATCTAACTTTGGAAAGTAGATCTTGTGAGTCTCTAAAACAGAGCTCTCGTCCCTCTAATGTATAAATCAGGTAGCATCTGAAAAAGGGGCATTTATTTTACACCATGGGAAAAGAACTTGTTGCAGCACCAGTATGCCTGCGTTTAAGCTATTAGACTGTTCAATCACTCCATTTTAATGAATTGTTAACAGTGACACCATGCCATGAGCAGCATGGTGAACAGCGGTTTTCACTTTAGCCTCACAGCAAAAAGATACTGACTTTGAATCCACCATCTCGCCAGGGTTTGCATGTTCTCCCTGTGCCTGTGTGGTTTCTCTCCAGGTACCGATCTTCTCTCACAATCCTAAGAAATGCAGTTAGCGGGATTAGGCAATTTCTCATAAATGAGTGTAAGTGGCCTGTTTGTCAGCCCTGCCACTTGCCCTATGGCTCCAGCCCCCCCGAGACCCAGAATTGGATAAGCAGAAGAAACTCGATGGATGGCTTATATTAAAAAGCTTAACTGCAATTAGCACTGAACAAAATCCAATTTGAAAAGGTAGTCACCTGAGTACACAAAGGTTTGGCGAGGCTAAATTAAGCTAAACTTTGCAAATGTTGTGGATATTAACCCACATCAAGTGCAGGATTATTTCTGGCCAAGTGGGCATGAGTGATTTCTAAAAATCTAAAATATTTTTAAATCTTAGCCACAAAAGATTGTAGTGTTTTGTTTTGTTTGTTTGTTTTATCCCTTTATCTAACAAGGCCACAGCTCTGTGGCTAACCTTGCACTAACCTAACCCCAGTAGAAAGCTTTGGTTGGTCTCTAGAGAGCCGAAGGTTTCTATCCTCTCAAGCTTATACTCCATTTTATTCTATTCTAGGATAGCTGGGGTGTATTTGTTAACAGTTTCTTGAAAGTGCAACTCTCTAATGAGGAGTTTCCCTGACTGTTAAATTGTGAGTAGAATCTTTTGGCTGGATGCCTGTTAAGCTCTTGCTAATTGTAGGGGAGGAGGGTTACCTTGAAAACACTCTTCAACTCTCACTTCACATTAAGGTTTACCAATACAGGGGAGTGAAAGGAGAATAGAATAGACTTCAATCCACAAGAACTTAAGATGGGATCCTATGGGAAGATCCCTGCCCATTCATCTTTAATGTATCTCAACTTGTGCTCCGAGGCTCAGAGGACTGACAATGGAGAACAGACAGAACGAAAGAAGAATGGGGAAAGAGAGAATTTGGAAGGAGAAAAAGGAGGACGAGGGGGCAGCTTACTGGGGAATAGGAGTATACTGTGAATGATTGATGAGAAGGCAGGGCTGTTGGGTGCATTCGCCAAGCAATAAAAATGGACTAATCCATCCTTTTCACTCCCTGAGGATCATATCACCATAGCTGTCACTGAGGGTCTGATTTTGAGAACTTTTCAGCCTGTTCACTGACCAGTTTTCGAGAAGCAGAACTAGGGGATGGGTTTTTAGCCAAATGGTATCCATCCCAGCAGAGCCCCTGCATCACTTCCTTTTTTCAATCACTTTTTTTTTCATTTCCATCATGTTTTCACTCGCCCAGGCTGCCTGTCTGTCCATCTGTCGTTTTGTCTTTCTGTGTACCTGTCCATCTGACTGTTGTTTGGTTAATTTGCTTGGATCAATCTGGTCTCCCCCCAAATGTCCACACTCATCTCCTGTGTCATTTCCCCCTTGACCACCCACTCTCACCAATGTAATTTTCCCTCCACATTCACCTTCATTCATGCTGCATCCTGATTACCCTTTTCTCCCTCTTGTTACTATTTTCCCATCAGCTGTCCGCCGTTTTTGCTAAACACAGAGCGACCCCTATTGGTGGAAAATATGCTTACAGGCAGTAATGGCACATCTTTCTCTTCTCTGGGGGACCTCGACCGTGAAATCAGACTGGCATTGGCTACACTGTGACAGACCCTCTGTCTTGGGGCCATATTTGCCCCCTGCTCTCTCTCTCCACTTGGGAAGTAGCACCAGTCAGCAGGTGGGTTTAGTTTCCTTGCTTCATATGTCTCCATAGTGTTTCCTCTTTCTTTAAAAGCCACTCTGCAGATGGCCCTAATCCTAAGTCATTAAAATGACCAAAATCCTATAGCTAGTATTCAATTCTCTGTCTAAAATAAATAATAACATAAAAACAGCTTGCATGTGAAAGCAGTGAAAGGTGCCGTTTATCTTTTGACATCTAAAAAGCACACTGAATGCAATTTAATACTGTATTTTTCAGTTAAATGTCTTACATTTTTTTAACAATACATCCCATTTTTAGTCCTTCCCAGTTCTGGCAATAATTCCTCTTTGCATTATACATTTTAGAAAGCAAAAAGATGTCTGTTTGCATGAAGACCCTGACATATACAGTATAGCAAAATATTAGATTATTATTGTTGCTATTATTACACAGCATGTGGGCAGCATTGTTTGCTGCTTTACATAAGAAGGTGTCTGAAATGATCATTTTAATAAATGGCAAGACTAAAGGTTCTCATAATTGCGTGTGCGAAGTTATTTTCATATTAAGAAAGAGAAGATGTCGGGTTATCTGCTCTCCCAAGTGTTTTTCCATCTGATTCTGATTCAATTAGAGCAGAAACAGTAACCAGAACAGTCTAAATATCTCAACTATTTTTTTTTGTGACCGTGTATCATATTGCATCTGTGCTTAAATTATGACTTAAATAATAAGTAAAAAAAAGACAAAGATTCTCTTTAAATGCATACATGTCACAAATACAAATGTTAATCTTGGTCTTTGATTTGAGGGTTAAACAAAGCCTCCTCCTCATGGTTTTAAAGCACCTGAAAAGAGAATTAGGACCATCACGTGTTTATATTCATTGCCTATATTCTAGAAACTTGATTAAACCTGTGTTAAACTAGTGTTTAAACCTGACCAGTGTGTCGTGACAAGCTCAAAAGCCATGACAAATAACAGGAGCCGACAGCATTAGTGTACTAAAAGAACAAAAGCTTTTATTTGAAATTAATGACACTAAATAAATGTATTAGAGTAAATGCCATGAGGCATGAAAGTCAGTAAATCATGAGTGTTGGCATGTTTGCATGGAGCTCAGATTGATGTTGCACCTTTATATTGGGGAACCCTGGGCCCAGACCAGACCAGCTCAGGGTTATCACAGGATATGTATATACTACTATAGATAGTATATATAGTAGTATATATGATGTGCAGTATTTTTAATACTGTTCAGTAAATTGTGTTTATTTATTGTATTTGTATTTATATTTATAAGTATATTATATAAATATTACCTTAATTTCATTATTCTTGCATAATGGCAGTCAAGAGTCTTGACTCTTGAGATGCAGTGAGACATTATTTTTCAAAATAAATGCTAGTCTTGCTCTGCAGTTGCTCCATGTGTAACTAATCCAGCATACGCTAACAAGCTAACTTGTGTTCACAGCATGTTTCAGTACTTTAGTAATTATAGGAACTGTGCACGCCAAAGAAGCACAATTAAACTTTTTTTTTTTTTTAAATCTTACATCCAAGTTGAAAAAGCACAAATAAACAACAATCATAAATCACACTATTTTTAAGAACTGCTGGTTATAATTTCAATTTGCGCAATAAGGAATAAATCAGCCTGTTCCTACACGTTCACTTTGCTGCTCTATGGCTGTAACCGCATGCCTGTATCCAAAACATTGTCTATACCTAAATAAATTTAAAGCAATTACTTTTAGTCACGTATCTATTTGAGAATGTTATTATTACTGTATTTATCTTTTTTATTGCTTTTGGAAGTCAAAACTGAGAGAAGCGAAACGTCTTAAGCGAAAGCTCTTAAGTTATGACACAGACAGCCGAGATTTCCTTTGAATGTGGAGTGCAGTGTGCCAGGCTGTCTACAGTAAGTGGAGTGTAATTGGGTTTTAGTGCAGAAAAATGTCCGGAGTTCGACTTCAAGTTTAATTTGTTTAGGAGAGGAAAGAATGAATAAGATATATGCAAATATGACTAGGTGACTAGAGGCTTCATGACAATGTGGATTTTTTAAAGGATATTCAGCTGGAGAAGAGAAACAAGAAGAGATGACGAGATCCTTTGTTGGAATCATCTTGTGTTTTTAAGAACTCGTACTCAAAAGACCAATTAGGGAAAGCATTACTGACAAAAGTTACACTGGGAAATTGTGGCCAGTTACACCTGACTTCCCAGCAGCCAGTCGCATTCTGCTAATACAGCGTACTTGGTCTCTGGATGTGATTGGGCCCCCTTTCCCACATTCAATTACCTCACATGATTTACTTCAAATTTCATTTGATGAGACTGACCCTTTGCCCCAGCCACACAGACAAACCCATAAACGTCATCCATGAGATTTTGATTTAGAGAGATCCAAGTGATTAAAAGTTAATTGTTGAAATGTGTCAAGGTGGCTTGTTTAATTATGGCGAACGAGGCATTCATTTGGACTCGACTTAAAATAGCTCGGCGGGTAACTAACACTGCGAGGCTTGTCTGTGTGAATGCAGCACTGCCTTATTTACTTTGCAGAAGTCACAGCGATGACCCCTGGGGAACATAATTAAGGTGGAATCAACATTTCATTCTGTACGTGATGAGCATATCAAAACAATTATGCTCTCCAGAAAAGGGATAGGAAGCTTGAAGCAGGAAAAAAAAAAGTGCTGATAACCACGGCTGCGCCATTTTAAATTGTGAGGTTTAACAGACAGTTTTGAGTATTTAGAACGGCTTATCCCCAGGCTGCTGCTTACATGGGATAATTAGGTCCACTGTAGTAACTGGAAGAGGTAGCTGGTGGAGTGGGAGTTCATGGATTCAATCAGGCTGTGTATTTTACTGTACTGTTAAGCACTTGAGCTATTCGCCCAGTCTTGTCACTGGGGAACTAACAGAATGCTTTAACCATCTCTTTTAGATTTGTCAGGCACATTTTCATTGCCACTGATTTATGTGTCAGGTCATAATCCTCCACTGGCGTTAATGTATTCCATCATTTTCACTGTGTGTGAGAAGAAGAGAGGCTATGAAGAGCTTTCTTGCCTCCCGCAAAGTTTGAACTGGGTCACGGTAAAGACCTTGCGGGCCATTTCTCTTTGGATAAGTATTCCTTTCATGCCAGGCCGGGTACACAGCAGATACTTAAGCAAAGTTCATTTTCATGTAAACTGGATGCCCTTTACTTTCAACTGAAAGTGTGCATTTGACTATTAACCAACAAGGATCTCACACTTAACTATTAATATTTACTTGGAAAGTTGTACGGTGTTCACATTTATATTTACAAACACGCTCTTCTGAAATTGCCATCCGGGGGGGGGGGGGGGGGGGGGTTTTTTTTTTTGAAAAAAATTTTTTTTTTTTGTTTTTTTTTTTTATAT
>VURO01009651.1:12654-26449 GCA_015108175.1 Pelvicachromis taeniatus
TTAAAAAAAATTAAAAAAAAAAAAAAAAAAAAAAAGATAAATCAAATAAATACTATTTTAATTTAAAGTCTGACTCAAATGTATACATTACAAATGATTTAAATTGCTTTCGGGCACCATACAGCTCGTTTTACTCCACAAACCATCTGCCTACCTGTGGCACATCTTCCTCCTGAGTAACACTGACAAAGTTTTCAAACATGGCCACCATAGAGGGAGCAGCAATCACGTGGCAGTTGACCAAATCAGACAGAAAACGCACCTAAACAAAGAGATATCGTTATGAAAAATAAATGCCAAAGTGGCCACTAGTTTAAAAACTATCTAAAAGGATTATTATACAAAGCCAGCACACCAAGTAAACAGCTTCAGTGTACAAGTTGTTTTTTAACGTCTCCTTCAGCTGCCTGATCATGGCCTCCACGAACTCGCCCCCAAAGTTGTAGTTCCTGGCGTTAAGGAGGCCGACTAAGGTCGTATATACGGTCAGCTTCTCGGGCAGGAGGCGGGCACTGTCAACAAATGACAACATATAATGACTGCCGCCACACAAAACACACTTGCACAATTTATTAGAAATCAAAGGGTGAGAACAGGCGTCAACGTACACGGCACATAAAATGCGCAGAATTTTGCTTTTGTAGTTTGGGAGGTCTGCCTCTAAGACGCCAGCGAGGCCCTCCAGGTTGCTCTCGAGGGACGATGTGCTCTGTAAGGAAATATTCAGCACATTAATTCAAATGATGCTGCTTTGCACAAGAGCAATTTGTCACTAGGAAGTAATTTAACACAAAGCAAAGAAGACCTAAAAAGAACATTCTGGCATTTACTTTTAGAAACAAAGTATTGCAGCGCTGAACATGTCAGGCTCATCTCTCTAGAGTGGAAAATGAAGCCACTCATCCTGAAAATAAAAATGTGTCCTGTCTGTAGAGTCTCCTTACCTTTTCCCCAACGCGACATATCAGCGACTCCAGACGGTCTTCAATCTCAATCGGCTCCGATGTTCTCCTCCTCTTATGGGCTTGACCTCCTGGAAAGGTGAAAGAGTAACACACAAGACTAAGAGAGTTAACAAAACATGAATCCAGCAATTGAATTTAACATTCAAAGGGGACCAAATTATTTTTACATTTTTTCCGTAGTTTCTGTTATTTATATAAAGGTTTATTAACAATGTTAATATATTAAATGTAAGGCTGTCAGACCAAATAGCACCGTGTCAACAGCCTTTTCTTTCTGGGATTAATAAGTTATTTTCCTGGTGTCACATCTAACAGTGGATCTGTACTCGTCTTAAATGCACATCGCAGTTACTTCATACCAGCAAACTCTTCCGAAATCTGATGACTTAACCTGACGTGCACCTTCCTGGAAATGAAGCTACACATCACACTACACAAGTCATTAAATGGCTTCAGCCCCAAATATATATCTTGTTCAATAGATACAAACCCAGTCTAAGGTCTGCAAGATCTGTTCACCTAATAGTGCTTGAATCTGAAACAAAACAGGGCAATAAAGCACTTAGCTGCTATGCTTTTAACCAGGGGTGTCAAACATAAGGGTCAGGGGCCAGAATCGGCCTAGCAAAGACAATCCAGCCTCCATGGGCAGCTTTTGAAAGTGTGAAGGAGGGCTTTAATTTTGGCTTCTTGATTGTATTTTCATAACTTTTACAGGTTTTTATACAGATAAAGACCTCCATGGCCACTGATCCTTTGCCAAAGTAATTAAGCAACAGATGAATGATTATATGACAGAAATGGTTCCGTCTACTGTAGAAATGTAACATTTTTAAAAGAGAGCTCTGACAAAAAAAGGTATTTTCTGTGAATTCACAAAAACTGTTTTATAATTCAAACTGTATGCGCAACTGTATGTGAGCCATGCCACAAAATAACTTTGACATCTCTGCTTTTTACTACCGTCATTGCTATTATTGTTGGTGCTATGAATATTACTATTATTTCGGCATTTTCACTTCTTTTCTGTTTTAATCTTACTCTTGTAAAGCATCTTGAATGGCTGCAGTGTTTGAAAAGTGCTATATTAATAAACTTGCTTTGCCTATGTACATATGCAAAGTCACCGTAGTCCCAGATTAAGAGAAGAGAGCTAATTTAGCTGATCTTTAAGCAGAGCAGGTCCCATTTAATTTCAGGATCTTGCACTCTGCAGGAAAATATTTGATATGTTTTAGTTGATTTTCCATAAATCCAGATCAACAGTTAAACTTTCAACCAAATCTCGTGCAGTGTTTGGTTACCGCCCCCATACTCACTGACTATGCTGGTTAACACCAGCTAATCCTGCAGCTAACTGCACCGGTTCATTTTGCGGCTGCATGCGACAGTTTGAGCACTTTTCTCGCTTTCAGTGCGCCACAATATGACTGAAAACAGTACTCACTGGTTTTTGCACTTTTTGGATGTCGTTGATAAAACTCAAATATTAAATTAGTAAAAAAAACAAAAACAAAACCCTCCTAACAGTGCGCGGGGACGCATGAAAACCTCGCTAACGCCAGCTAGCCACCGCTGGTTAGCCTAACGGTCTGAATAATACACGCCGTTAACGTGCACCGACTCACCGTCGTTTTCATCGCTGTGCCGCCTCCTGGACATGTTTAACTCCGCTTCGATGTGACTGTAACAAAGCCAAAATATGTGTTGAACGAGAAACAAAACAATGTGTCCGTTAAACGAGTTTATGTATAGATCATTCAGCAACCAGCCGCTCAGAGAAAAATAACAGCGGTCTGATTCAAGTGAAGCACATCCGGTTAACCCGGAAGATGCACCCGCCTTTGATGTCCGGCGTCTTGTGCTCAGTTTTTTGGTGCACGTTTGGAGGATTTGTTTGTGTGTTTCCTTACAATAATATGTGAGACTTTATATTTAATTCTGGTCAGACGGGTTAGTCGCTAACTATTCTAAAAGCCGTCTAAAAACACAATGGCGGCGGAAGATACACCCTGCTCAGAGTTTATAAACTGGGAGGTTGACTCTTCAGTTTGTAATGGATTCAAACAAGAGAAGCAACTTTCTGCCCCACAAAGGAGATACTACAGCTTCTGCAGGAGAAAGGTGAGCATCAGGACACACTGAGTGGAGTCCCTGTTTCATGGTTCAGAGGTTGGACATATATAGTGATTACTGTGAAATTTTAGCTTAATATATGAAGTACTTTTTTCCAGATATTTAATTTTGTTTTTCGCACATTGAATTCTGAGGCAATGTTTGAACATTAATATCTCAAAATCTCAGAAAGATAAAAGCCTTAAATTGTCACTGGCCTCTCTAAGCATCAGAATGAATCGGGATCTGTAATCTGTATTTTCTACAGATTACAGATTTTACAATTGGTGACAGTTTATGAATTTATGAACAACAGTATCAGAAAACGTTATGGTCTGTTTTGCATTCTGTAATTTTGTATTTGTGATCAGCAGTTTCTCAGCTGGGAGTGTAGCAGAAAAAAGTAGTTCTTCTACTTAAAATAAACCGTATATTTTCCCAGTATTATTATTATTATTATTATTATTATTATTATTATATAACTTAGAGGCTAAAAAAGGCTGATGCTGATATAAAATGTTAGAGACAGATGAAAAAATTCAGATGTCAATATTTCAACTCTTATTCTTATACTTTTGCTGCACACAGTTGTGCAGTGGTCACAGAAGGTCCTGGGGTTTGAACCTGCTGGTCTTTTTGTGTACAGTTTGCATCCTCCCCCTGCACAGGTTTCCTCTGGGTACTTTGGTATCCTCCCATGTCCTGTTTTACAGTGTGTGATGGACTGACAGGTGGGGTGTGCCCCACCTACCTTCCAATGTCAGCTGAGATAGGCTCCATCTCCCCCCACCACCCTAAGTTGGATAATATAATAATAATAATACAATAGTAATATATTGTTAAGAAGGAAGGATAATTATTTACCAACTTTCTAGTCGTTTATTTTAGAAACTGTTACAATTTCTAAACGACTCTGAACAATTTTCAATATTATCGCATATTGGACAACATATGCACCAAACTGTGGCATACGATCACACAGCCACCGTCTTATATATGATCTTAAAAATCTGTTTGCCCACATTAAAGATTTAAACCTTTATCTGTTTTTGATGTTAATCCTCTCAGTCATTTGCTGCCTTTGTGGCATCCAAGAGTGACGGTAGTCACGAGGAAGGATGCCCTTTGTGGCGCTGCTGCGGCCAGACCTTCATCGAGCACGCCGCCATTCACAAACACGTGGCCAGAGCGCACAATGCTGAAATACAGCAGCTCGCACAGGACGAGTATGAGCATTTGTTAAGCCAACTGGACGAAGAGCCCGAAGCAGCGCAGGTGGAGGTGAATGAGCACCGTGGAGAAGCAGTGGACGTCTCTGTTTGGATTCCCGATATCAGCCACGTCTCTGAGGAGCAACTTAAAAAGTAAAGATAATCTGAGTTCAGTTGTTTCACTGTAGGCTATATTTCTAATCTATATATGGAGATTATTAATGTGTCCAGTTTGAATTTTTGAATTTGATGTTTTATTTTTGTTCTCTTGTTCTCTGTAAGCGGTGCAGGCAGGGTTCTGCTCTACTATCACTACTGTCGCATCGAGGAGCCACATGTCATCTGTGCTTGGCAGAAAGCTCTGTGTGAGAAGCTCCACTTAACGGGCAAGGTGAATGGATTCTCCCATCCTGGGCCAAGGAACACGTCTAGGAAAGAGCAAAGAATAAAGGCTTTTCTCTTCATTTCAGTGAATCTGCGCCATTAAAATGCATGTTGATCTTTTCCTTCAGGTAAGGGTGGCGACTGAAGGCATCAATGGAACAGTTGGTGGCTCCAACTTGGCCACTGACATTTACATAGAAGCAATGCGTTCACATCCACTGTTCGAGATGGATAACGAGGACTTTAAGGTCAGAATCAGATAAAGGGAAATTTTACACACTACTGTCACCTCCCCCTCTTAATATTGCTTCATAGGATCACAGGACTCTGTTATAGGCTCCATCCAGGTGTGTTTTGTCCATAATCAGACTTTAAGCAGTTTTTAATTTATTTTTGGTAATCTTTGAATATTAATGGTGCTGTTTTTGTGGGTTTGTTCAGACCAGTGATGGGGGCGCAGAGTGTTTTACAGAGTTGAAGGTCGGGGTCTACAAGGAGATTGTCCCAATGGGAGTGGACCCTGATGTTATATCTTACCAGCTGGCAGGTACTATTTGTACTATTTGTACTGACACTGTAAGCCTACAGAAAGTATTAATAATGTAAGTGACACCTGTAGCTGATTTAGTAACATCATTGCCTTTATTAGCATAATAAGGTGTGAAATGTCTGCATTGATTGCTGCTCTGCAGCCATAGCTGCGCTGTTGTACCAGCTGATGAGAAACTCTATGCCGTGCTTGTGTATAATGTCAGGTATGTGTCTGTTTTGCCTCTCAGGAGTTCATCTGGAGCCTGAAGAGTTTCATAAAGAAGTGGAGGCTCTTCTGACTAAAGAAGATCCATGCAATGACACCATCCTCCTGGACTGCCGCAACTATTATGAGAGTAAAATTGTGAGTAGAAGTAAAATTGTGAGTATCTTTAGGATATCATTGACTTCATTCAGCTGTAATCTGATCAGATTGGTGGTTTCAGGGTAATGAAGGATCTTGGCTTTATCACGTGACATGGGATCGATTTCATAAGCCTCAGTGTTTTAGCCAGAAGAAGTGGTATTGAGGTTGTGCTATTATAGAGTAATGTGCAAAGGCTGTTACAGTTAATAACTGCAGTTTTTTAAAAAAAAATTTGCCTTCAGGGGCAGTTCACTCAGTGCCTGGCCCCAAATATACGTAAGTTCAGCTACTTCCCAGACTACGTGGACCAGAACCTCGAGCTGTTCAGAGACAAAAAGGTTTTGATGTACTGCACAGGAGGGATCCGCTGTGAGCGTGGCTCCGCCTACCTCCGCTCCAAGGTAAGCTCATCAGTCATCAGTCTGGAAAGCTTTTAGTGGAGCTGGGTTTGCTCGGTCACATGTTGCAGGTTGCTGATTCTCCACAAGGGGGAGCCATTTACCAGTAGTTTAGATATTGAGCTTTGCACATTTTTGAAAAGCTTGCATCCAATACTTTAAGTTCTTGTTCACATTTCTTTCTTAAATCTGGTGCCAGGATGTGTGTAAGAAGGTTTACCAGCTGAAAGGTGGAATTCATAAGTACCTGGAGCGTTTCCCCGAGGGGTTCTATCGTGGAAAGCTTTTTGTGTTTGATGAACGCTACGCCATCTCCTCAAACAGTGACATCATCTCAGGTTAGTGTGTAAACAGAGCCCATTCTCTGCATGTTAGAAGTATCCTAAAGCATCCGTAAACTCTAATATTCTCTTAATATACGTGTAGTTTTTTTTAAAATAAAATAACAGTCTCTGTTTAGATTGCAGGTACTGCGGCCATCCGTGGGACCAGTACAAGCTCTGCTCCACCCAGTACTGCTGCCAGCTGGTTCTGTCCTGTCCAAGCTGCAGACAGGACGGCCACACTGCTTGCTGCCCCACCTGTCAGACCAAAGGACAGGCTCAGTCTGAGGAGACCTCACATCACAAAGAGGAGTGCGAGTGCACAGACGGACGCCCCAGAATCCCTCAGGATGTGTAAAATGATCAGACTTCAGTGCTTAAAAATAACATAAACATAGTGTGACAAATTTTTAAATCATGAATTTTTAAACTTCCGTACATGGGAAATTAAGTTAGATACATTTTAACTAATGAAAATTTACTGATGAAATTGAAGAAAATATCTGCTGAATCTGTTTTTAATCATGTGAACGTTGTGAACATTTTGTCACTAATGAAAGCTCAACTTAAACTTATTGTATGTATAAATGTTTCTGCTTCATACTTTTAAAGTATCGCAGATATTTTGTCTCTTCTCTTCTCAAGCTGTTTAACAAACAGATGCATCATTATTTAGTGCTCCATGTATAACCAAGATGTGCATGCATTACTAAAATGCATGCACCTTTGCTTTCCAAATTCTGCAAACTCCAGCAGCTTACTGAGACTGCAGGTGTTGTTTCAACAAACAACAAGCAGTAGTGCGTCTGTGTGCCTCATTGCATATGTTAGCATATGTAATTATAGATGCGTATCAAAAACGGATCCAAAGTATGCAGTTATGTATTAAGTTCAGCAGGTCTTAGTATGAAAGTTACAGCAACAGAAGCAGTAAATGAAAACAGTAACAGTTATCACTGATTGTTGATCCATAAAGCTATATTAGCAATGGTGCTGTAAAGTTGTTAGCCCTGCGTCAGCTTGGCGACCTGTCCACAGTGACTCCTACAATTGCGGACGACAAATGCGGCCTACATTTCCCTGAATTTGTAGGATGGGTCTGGTGTATCCTAAGTGGCCCACCATATCCCAGAAGTCATAGCGCGGCCCAGCCAATTCCAGTTTCCACCACTGGCGGCAGCAACGGAGACGGTAAAACCGAGGAGGTGGAAGCGGTAAGGGCGGGAACAGCTGATGACGCAAATCTGAAGGCTAGACCGTCCCATTTCACAAGCCTCGCACTTCCGGCCTTCTCGGCCTTCGGAGGACCCGGCCGATGTACGCCGCCTCGGCTTCGGCCCACAAGGGATGCGTCCTAGGAATTGAGACATAGAGGCTGTGTCCCAATTCAGAGGCTGCATGCTCAGGAGGCCGCATTTGTAGGCCGGTAACGTCACAGCGATGCGAAGAAGGCTGTCCCAATTCTTAGGCTGTGTCTCAATGGCTGTTTCTCAATTGCAAGTACGCAAGTCCGTACTCGCGTTCTCTGCAAGTCCGTACTCCCTGCCGTTCTCGGCAAGATCGGACTTGGAGAGAGAGAAGGAAAAAAGGTTAGTATAGCGTAGGCAAGACGCTGCAGCAGAGGAGAACAGAGCCACACAGTTTTCCTACTGTAGTGAGTTGTTGTTGACAATAATTTGAGCCCGATTACTCCTGTAAAACGTTTTTGCAACCTGTGGAATAAATGTTGTATTGTTTACATCGGAGTCCCGTGGAAGGTTATTATTTTCCTCTTCAAATAACGTACACGAGTGAAAACACGGTGAAACTCCCGTCTCGTGGCTATACACCGTGTTCTATTTGTTCCTGAGTAAATCGGTTTGGCTCAGATTAAAGTTTCCACACAGCTGAATAAACGTCAAACACAAAACTGATTAAACAAGTGTGAGATAGTGCAGAATGTACTCCAGTGTCCTGTTACATTTTAGGGAACAAGGGGCAGACAGCAGAGTTTATAAAACTCCGCCGAGACAACGAACACCTTTTCACTGGTGCTTAATACTCAGCTGCTGTGGGTTGGCGGTACAGCGACAGTATGCATTTCTTAATCTGTTATACATGATGGAGAGTGCTTTTTCCCTTTTATTTCTTAGTTGGTACATTTTGCTGTGGATGCTGTTCAGGGATTACCATGATTGACATGTTTTATTATTTTCCGTCTGTTAGGAGTTAGGGCAGTTCTTGAGCAGATGGGCCTGCAGGAAGCTTTCTTTAGAGCGAGTGTTTCCGCAGCATCCACATGTCACGGAGGACGAGGAAGCGGTAAGGGCGGGAACAGCTGGTGACGCAAATCTGAAGGCTAGACTGTCCCATTTCACAAGCCTCGCACTTCCGGCCTTCTCGGTCTTCGGAGTACCCGCCGCGGTAGTTCGCGAAGGCCGTGTCCTCCTGAGTATGCAGCCTCTGAATTGGGACACAGCCAGTGTACCGCAACGAGCACCTGACTGCAGCCACTGTGGAGCGCCACAGTAAGCGGAAACACGTGACTTCAAATTTTAACACAGTTACGACACACGAGAAATAAACATGGTTCTAATGAAGCGTTTTTTAAACTTGAGTCCAATATGTGAAGCCACAACTTATTGATATAGTTGTTTTTCTAATCACGATGATTATCCAGTTAATCACAACTGGTGGTGGAAGTGTTAAATTCAACAGTGGGAAATGACAAAAAGTGTATTTAATTTGGAATGTCTAACTTTTAGTTGATGTCAAGGTGTGAAGATATACTGGGGTAGTGTTGACAGAGATTAAAAGATTAAGGAAGAAGAAAATACAGAGATGAGACCAGTTTGGTTGCGGGTGTTAACACGTTTCACGTCTTTATTCGTAAATTGATGTTCAAGGTGTATGTCAGACTAGTGTGTGGAGGTATCCGTCAAAAAGAGAAGGGACAACAGTGAGAAAAGAGCTGTTTTTGTGCTAATATCTATGCAGAAATTAAAGACTGTACTTTATTTGCATAGATACTTGTAGAACAAAAATTCACGTTATAGAAAACGAAACACGAAAAATGAAACTCCACCAGAGGGAGCGAGAGGACAAAATCCTGGAGGCTGCTAAGCTCCTGAACATCCCGACTGGAGGCTTCATCTTTCAGCCGAGCGGACCTGGCCAGGCTGCCCGGGTCTCTACTGACCAGCAGCAGCCTCTGAATCACCTCTCTCGGGGAAGGCAGGGTCCGAGACAGTGACGCTCATGTATATTCGGTCCGCTGTGTGTCCGCGGGCATAAGGACGGGAGGACCGAGCGATGTCTGCGCCCGGTTTCACTAACCTGAACAGCTCCGTCAGCTACAGCCAGAACTCGGCGGCGAACGGCGGAGCAGCGCCCCCCTATCAGAATGGTTCGTTAGCATGCTAACACTCTAGTGGCGGGCTATTTGTTGATCCTTGGTTTTGCTTTTTGTATTTTATACACTGGAATTGTCATTTATTGTCAGTCACGACACTGCCATTAGCTGTAAATCAGGGGCATGAATTATTAAAAGACTATGATGATTTTAGCTGAAGCTAAGCACTGGCTAAAGGTAGCTAACTTGAAAGCTAATGTGGGTATTGGAAACGGCTGGAACGGCTAACGGTAGCTAACTGTTAGCATGAAATAGCTGTGTGACAGATTGCGTACCAGCTCTCCATAACCTCCAGTTTTTATGAAATCTGCAATAACTAACGACCTAATAGAAGTTGCTCTAAAACAATTTACTTTCTATTAATAGAGGGCTGCTTATTTTGACTAAGAGCTAGCCTTTAATCAACCCTTAGTACTGAAGGAAGAGCTGCTGAAGCGTGTTTGCAGCTAATGATAGCCTGCGGTCAGATTTTCATATTTTTTAATATCTTCGTGCACATGTATTAATGTATTACCCTTCACAAGAATATGTAAACACACGTGCACAAACTAATTTGTGGAGGGTAAAGTACGAAAGACAATCGTCTCGAATAAATGGTTCATTTTTCTGGACAGAGCTTCTCAAAAATATTAATCTCATAAGAGAAGGGATGCAACCAACTAATTTCCTTATTAGGTAAACAAACAAGGGGAGGAAAAAATCGTAAAATCAGGCTGCAGTTTGGCTCAGAATAAAGCGTGTTTTGTACTTTGTAGTGCATTATTTCTAATGTGTCATAGCGATTAAGTAGATATTAACCAATACTCATTTTGCATATTGGAAAAGTGTGTGTGTGGAGGCATGTCATAGGCTTTATACTGCATCTTTAAATAGAAATAATAGAGCTTAATTCTATTGTTATGTGTATATTTATGGATTAAAAATGGTGGGGAAAATGAGTGCTCTTACTTATGATAACTCCTTATTGTCATTGCACAGTCATATACAGTACAATTGGAAAACTGTGTCACGTCGGCACTACGTACAGCACAACACAGTAACTTAACTTAAGTAATAAAAAGAATAAGCGTATGTTTATTGCACATTGTTATTAATGTTATTGTTTTTGTTGTTGTTGCTACCCCCACAAAAAAGTCCAGGGAGGTAGCCAATCCGGTCAGCTGGTATCATTGATTAGGGCTATTGCCCTGTTGTAAAAGTTGTTCTTTAGCCTGTTTGTCTGCAGCCTGAATGTCCTGCCAGACGGCAGCAGCTTAAACACCCGGTGTCCTGGGTGTGTACAGTCCAGTAGGATCCTGCGTGCCCTCTTGAGACAGCGAGTGCTGTACGGGTCCTTCAGGGAGGGAAGAGGATGTCCAATGATATTTTTGGGCCATATTAATGACCTTCTGAAGTGCCTTTTTGTGTGCCGTGGTGCACCTGGAGAACCATACAGAGATGCAGTATGTCAGCAGACTTTCAGTGGAGCAGCGGTAGAAGGTGATCAGCAGCTCCTTCTTCAGGTCCATTTTTCTGAGGATTCTTAGAAAATGGAGACGCTGTTGGGTTTTCTTTAAAACTTGGAAAGTGTTTGAGCTCCATTGGAGGTCTGGACACATTTTCCACATCAACTCCCCGTTGATGCTGACAGGCTGCAGCTCAGACTTCCTCCTTCTGAAGTCGACTACCAGCTCTTTTGTCTTGGTGGTATTGAGGTTCAGGTTGTTGTCTAGACACCAATCTGACAGCCTCTTAACCTCAGCTCTGTATGCTGTCTCGTCTCCCCCTGAGATGTGCCCCACCACGGTGGTATCATCTGCAAACTTAATGTCTTGTTGTCTGGGTGGGAACTAACACTGTCATGTGTGTACAGTAGGGGACTTGGTAAACAGCCTTGTGGAGAGCCAGTGTTAGGGCTGAGGAGAGATGAGGCCCCACTCTAACTCTCTGTACACGGTCTGAGAGAAAGTCTGATTCAGCAGCCGGTGGTAGAAGGAATTCCGATATCCAGCAGTTTTACTATTAGTCTGTCCGGGAGTATCATATTAAAAGCAGAGCTAAAGTCAACAAAGAGCAGCCTGGCATATCGCCCCTGTTGTTCCAGGTGAGAGATGGTGGTTCACTGCCCTCAGTGTGCACCTCATATTCCTGCACCATGAAGCTTGGGCTGCTGCTGCCGTCCAATGTTGCACCTCAAAACGTGCAAAGAAGTGGTTCAGCTCCTCCGCAAGCGCCGCGTTGTCCTCAGTCAATGTGGTATTGCCAGGTTTGTAGTTTGTAGCTGTACCTGTCGTGAGTTGTTGCTGTAGTGGTCTTCAATCCTCCTCTTGTATGCTACCTTGGCCTCTCTGATACCTCTTTTCAGCTTAGATCAGTCTATAATGCAATATATACCATCACCGGATCCATCACGTTGCTTCAGGAGGACCTGGACCTCTTTAGTCAGGTTTCTGGTTGGAATACACTCTGAGACGTTTGTCCACCGTGACACCGTTGACATAGAAGTTAATATGTGAGAGCACTGATGTTGTGTGCTCTTCGAGGTCCTGGTGTTCAAACACACAGTCCTGCAGCTTATGTGATGCACTTACTGGCCAGGTTTTCACAGTCTTTGTGGCTGGGGGGGTGCCCTCTCCTCCTAATGGGAGTGTATGCAGGGATCAGCAGACATGTGGTCTGACAAAGCTAGATGTGTTAGAGGGGTTGCTCTGTAGCCTTTTTGGATGTTAACGTAGGCTTTATACTGTGTGTTTTTCCCCCTTGTTGCACATTTAATATGCTGTTCAAATCTGGGGAATACTGACCTTAAGTCCGCATGGTTGAAGTCCCCCGCTATAATGTGCGCTACGTCGGGATAGAAGTTCTGCTGACTGCTTATTGCCTTGTGTAACTCATCCATGGGCGAGTTAACGTTAGCATCGAGTGGTACGTACACGGCCGTTACCATGACGACAGGAAACTCGTGAGGTATGTAGATGGCTCCGCATTTCACAGTCAAATATTTCCAAGTCCGGGGAACGGTGGCTGTCTACAATCTTTGTGTTTTTGCACCAACTGTCATTGATGTAGATGCATAAACCCCCTCCTTTGTTCTTACCGGAGTGGCCGTTCCTGTCGTGACAGTAGACCCTGCGGCCTGCTAACGTAATAACTGAGTCTGAAATTGGTGGCTGCAGCTCTGTGAGTAGTACAAACTGCTGTCCCGTACACACTTGTTGACTGCAATCTGTAATCTCAGTTCGTCGATTTTGTTGGTTATGGACCGACGTTTGGAGAGGAAGATATTTGGAAGCGGTGGCTTAAATGGTTGTTTCTTTAGAAGAACCAACCACGGAGACCCTGGAGTTGTTATTATGTCCTCCAGAATGTCGTGGAAGTGGCGATAGTCTGGCGTAATGTTCCTTACACAGGTAATCCCAAACTCACAAGGTCCTGACGACTGTAAACAGTGCTGCCACAAACGATTATTTTGATAGTCGACTACTCGCCGATTATTTTTGCGATTAGTCGACTAATCAGATCGTGCATCCAATGGACGTAAAACGTACAGCTTATTGCACCAGCAGGCATCTGCTCTTATATAAATATCATTAGCTTACAGCTTTGAGTGTTTGATGATAGTTTATTAAATTTTAATGAAATCTGCAGATTGTTTTGGTGAAGTTTAATAAACAAACTCACTGCTCCTTGCTATCTAAAATATAACAGGACACCGTAGTGTCCTGTTATATTTTAATCTCAGCCAAACCGATTTATTCAGGAACAAATAAAATACTAAAAAAAGCCAAACAATAACATTTTTAAGTTATCTAAGTGACTTATATATCATGTTTAACCTGAGTAGACGGCGGTGGGTTTGAAAACGTTTTGCCGGGAGTCCGGTGTTCTCACCGGCTATACTGAGCCTTGGACCTCGGCTAGCTATCGAGCTGGTGGGTAACAGACGAAAACGTCGGAGCGCCTTTGAAAATATGTGGGGTCTTGATAAACTGAGCAGATATTTGAGGTTTACACAGCTACATTCTCGCCTGAAAATATGTTAAACGTTTATTTGTGACCCAGAAAGAATAATAAGAGTAATATTAAAACTAACTAGCCACAGACATTATTGAAAACTGAGCAGGGCCGCGC
>VURO01009654.1:2791-36619 GCA_015108175.1 Pelvicachromis taeniatus
AAAAAAAAAAAAAAAAGGAAAAAAGGCATTGGAAGATAAAATAGCAGGATAGGAGACACAGAGGAGGGGATAAATATGTAACAATCCGCCTGTCTGTCTGAACATTCCTCTCTCGGAGAACATGTATATTTTCTGTTCACAAGAAAAATAATCCACAAGAGGAATTTTATTTTGAGAGCCGCCCTGTAGATCCAAGGCCTACAGCAGGTCAGGGAGTAGTGTGTGAAAGCGAGCGTGATGGCGAGACTGTACATGTTCCCCTCACGCGCTCAGTCACGATTAAAGTGTTAAATAGTGAAAACACCACATGTATCACCAGGCAGATCGCTTGCAAAGGAAGAACAGTTGAGGATCCACACTGCTCGAGTCACACATGATCAAATGAACAAAACTTCACAACCTCCCCCAACACACATACATGCAAGATATATGAGGCTACACTTCAGCCAAAATTGATTTCGGAGTTCTTTTTTTGAAGATGTTGATACCGGTATCGCTCATCCAAAGTCCATTTGTCTTAATCGCAGTTATCTCATGCGCGACTGTAATGAATCTGATACTAAAATATAGCTGGCAAGCAAAAACAAGGAAGCTCCACATTTTAAACTATACCGTGAAGCATTTAAGTAGCATTACATTTTAATAAGTAAGCCATTTTGCATTTTAGCTAAAATAAGAAGACGGATATCACTCTAATGTTTCTTTAAGTTAAATATAAACCTACAGCTACCAGCCAATCAGAGCTAGGGTAGCACAAAGGCTGGGAACAGAAGGAAACAGCTGACCTGGCTCTGCCCAAATGTGACAAAATTACTAATTAACAAGTGAAATCTTGTTTGTTCAATCTGTAGCGAAACAAAAAGGTAGAGAGCGAGACACATGGAGTGGCTCCATTTCAAACGGTTAGATCCAAATTAGAGAAAAAAGGAAGCAGCAAAGTGCAGTATTATAGGCAACCATCTGTGAATACCCACGAGTAAAGTAAAAGTAAAAGCATAACTGAAGTCTCATTATGATGCAGAGCAACCAAAAGATGCTGTTCAATGAACCTTGATACAGATTCTTCAGCTTTCTGGGACTTTAAAGCTGGAAGGATGTTAACACCTTTCCTCTGAAGAACATTTTCTGCACATTTGTGTTAGCACACATTTTTAACTGGGTTCAAATCCAACAATTAAAGAAAAAAAACAACAACAAAATTCTCATTTTTCACACTGAAAACAAACACTTTGTTCTGAACATGAATTCGTGTTTTCCCCATTTAGTGGAGGTTCCCAATTCCAGATTTAACGACTGAGATCAAAACACAAAAGGCACCTGACACATCACAGAAAAACTACAAGACGGCACACGCATTCGTTAGAGTCTCTCGGGGCCTCGCCCTAATGTGGCGGCACCTGTATGAGGACAAATAATTAGTGGATATTAAAAGTTATTCATTCTCTTGTGGGTTTAATCCGCAGTTCTTAGCTTGTGTGAAGAGGAGTTATTATGATCTGAGAAAAAGATTTAATCACCTAAAAGTATTACCAAGTGGACACTTTTGGCAACCGCAAATTAAATTAAATAAAAAGCTGCAGGTTAAGAATAAAGCTGTACACTCTTGACTCGTGACCTCACCATGAACTGGACCGGTATCGCCATAGCAAACGCCTACCAACCACCGTCACGTCAGTCAGCGGCCATTCGACTGAAATAACAGACTCAAATATTATGAATTCTGTAACTATAAGGCCACAGACAAGAGGCTGAAAGAGACATATTACAGCTTTAAGCACATAAACACTTATTAAATTGTAGAGATGGTTCCCAAAGCAAATAAACCATGCTGCTGGATGAAGGACTACGGTTCAACATTTGGCCTTTTATGGATATTATTGAGGTTACAGCGATGCTGGGGAGTTAGACATCTGTGTTTGGTGTGTAGGTGGCATGAGCTGGTGTTTTCCCATCTTTTTTTGAGGCAGTGTGCACCATCTTCCACTAGAAGCATCACTGCAGAGACCGAAACAGCATGTGTTCACCTTTCCTCTGGCCAGATCTCTAGGAAGAAGAACATGTCTTGAACCAGACTGAAACGGCTCCTGAAATATGCCAAATATGCCCCTGACCCCCCCGCCCCCTTTCCTGAGGACGTAAGTCTGTTTCCTAGTCCACCCTCCTTTCCTTCTCGGCCCCCTAACCCACAGCATTCCTGCGTTTTACAGAGCTCCGAACGCACACATTCTTATAATCACAGATGACCCACTCGCATAAAAAAAAATGTTGAGGACATTAATAACACAAGTTTCCACCCAGCTGACCCAGACATGCCTTTTAAGGGTAAGCGGTTCAGATTTCTCTTTTCATTAACTTCCAAAAATACTCCTGGACCAGGCAGGGCAAGAAGGGGCGGGAAGTGAGAAGGAGAAAAAAAAAATAGGTAAGTGTGTGTGTGTGTGTGTTTGGGGGGGGGGGACAAGATAACAATCAGAAGGAAAGTCAAAATATTGGCCAGTTAACGAGGAGAACAACTGAAAAAATAAAAGTGCGTCTGAGGAATTTACTAGTTATGTCTTAACTTTAGCTCTCCCCTGTTAAAACGCCTCAGTCCCTTCCTCCAACTCGCTCACTCCCTGCCTCCCTCTGCCTTGCTGTGCTTCCTACACGCTTTTGAAGTCTGTTTCCTCTGCACTTCTTCCCCCTTTTCTTCCAGCATCGACAGGGTAGCCATTTTTTTTTGAAGAGCCTGTACAGTGCAGGAACAGAACAGGCTCACAGGGGACTTTCTGTAAAAGAGCTTGTTGGAGGCCGAAACTGGAAAGTAATCCCACGCAGGAACCAGTAGGAAAAAGTAAAAATTCCCCAGAGACAAACCTCTTCCCTGTCAGGTCAACCTGAAAGCATGTAAAAGGCAAACACAGCAGCAGCGGCAGCACCACCACAGTGACCCACACTATCAGTGAATGTGGTCCAAACTCCAAGCCATGTGGGGCAGCTGGCTGATTAAACATTAGAGGACCTACCAAGAGGCAGATATCAGGATACATTAAACGCCACAGCTCCTCTTCATGAACTAAAATCCCAACATCCATCCATCTGCTAAACTCTCTCTGTCCTTCGGATGGTTGCAGGGGTGGAGTCTAATCCTAACACGCAGATCTAGAACCATCCTTGCTCACACACACCTATACCCATTTACCTAAAGATGTCTTTGGATGCAGGAGTAGTCTGGAGTATGCAGAGATAACTTGTGCAGACACAGCACACAGTGAAAACATAACCGCTCAATAGCTGGCAACTGTGCTCACCAAAGCATCAAAAAAACAAAAAAATAGCCATTACGACACAACGTATCGTCCGTGTACCTGTGATAAGCAGCAACGAGATTAAACTCACCAAGAATAAAGTTATTGTTTGCAAAAGATAGACAAGGAGAGAGATAAGACACTTTAAAAAGCTGGCTTGCATTAGAAACCCGGTTTTGCTAAACCTGAAGACTAAACAAACGGCAGATTACGGGAATGACTGTGGCCCTGAGAACAAATTTGTGAATCAGCATGAAGTTAACCACAAATCGATTACATTCCGGTTTGCAGTTATGGACTGGATGCTACACGCATCTCCTCATTTGGCGGACGGTTGAGAATCTTAAATGAAGACCAGATGAGGATTTGTGTTTCCCCTCTGTGTAGCATGTGACGAACGCTCACATGGTCAACATCAGGGCCGCTACTTAGTTTTGGTGATGAGTGTGAATGAATTAGGACACCTAAAATACGGCAGTGTGCAAGATTTAAATTAAAAATAAGTAAATAACAGGAAATCATTAAAACTTGCGGATAATTCTTCAGAAAAAGTCTATTCTGTAAGAATAATGCATTTGTTATTGAGATTACACCGATCATGCTTGCACCTTTTTGGTTGGTTAACATCCCAGTTAGCACTGCATGTTTTACTAAGGTGACTCTAGAAACTAGTCCAAGAAGGACTGACAAGCATTATGATGCAGCTCTCCAGTACGAGTGGAAAACAAGGAAATAGAAACGTGCCCTGCAAACTCAGCCTTCAGGTTCAGCAAATGTTTGAAAAACTCCACTTTTCCCCTCAAACTTGATGAATCACAGTTCTCGGTGGCAGCACACACTGATGCATACATTTTATCTGGTTTAGCATTACGCCTGCTTAATCTGTGAAACATTTTCTCTTTCTTAACCAACTGCTGCTGGAAAAAATTTCATAACCACCCAGTAACACAACACAATCTTTTACAGGTCACGAAATACTGGATGCGTTTCATTGGGTTAAATGGGTGGCAGGGCTAGACAATATTTGCTACTGTGGATGGGAATCCCATAGCAGCTCCAAATTGTCCAGCTCTTTGGAACTGTATGTCTCAAAGCTTATCAGTTCTATAAATGCTTGTATGCTTCTTTGACATTTGCACGACCGTACAGCTTTGCACACCCGATTCACATTCAAGCCTTTGTCTGCTGTTTCTACACCGTGGCCTGACATGGTAATAAAAAAAGGTTTGTGCTGACCCTGAATACCTGTACAGGCCTGCTACTCAGAATTCAGTTAAATAAAGTGAATTATGAGTAAGGAAATGGCAAAAAGATGTTCATTTGAGTTGTGATCAGACAATACATGAAAATAAAAGTAAAGCAGTTTTATTTTGAAATTAAAGATTCAGTACCAATTCCGACATCCCACAAACCCATTCGTGCAGGATTGGTCGATATTTTAATGGAAATCGTGACAAAATACAATCAAGATTTTAACCTTTAAATCGTGTGTTAGCATGAAATTCTACTGCAGATGCTCCACACTCACGTACACCTACAGCTGCAAGCAAATGAGATAAGTGCAATATTGAAACCTCCGTAAGTAGTCATTCAACTGCACGATAAAAAAAAAGCCCTCGAGAGACATTGTGAGGCTGTCTGGCACACTCTGAAAGACTAACAATGGAGATTCGTTTACACTTACACACACACACACACACACACACACTAGAAGGGGTATCAGCAGAATCCATTCTTGTCTTGACATTCTTACAGAGTGAGCACATGTATTAGTGTGTCAGCGTATGAGTTATTAACAAGTCGTGTGAACACTCAAGGCTAAAATGTACCTCTGGCTATTGCTCGCTGAGTGACTGACACTCTCAGCCTCTAGGATCTGATGACAGCACTAAGCAAAGGTACCTTCAAATGCAGAAATACCTGCACAGGCTCACATAAAATGAGCCCATGAAAACACAGAGTTCAAAAATTTTGAACTCCAGCTGGAATCACAGAGCTCTGCCACCACTGCTGATAAAGAAAGCCGGCAGAAAGGGAAAGAGAAAAAGAAGAAAGGAGTAATAACTACATTATAGTTCAATTAATGACAAACTAGCAAAAGTAATGGCCTGTCTCTTATTGACGCCCGTTTCTAATAAACAGCAGTTTGAAAACATATCACGACAAATAGACGCCGGTCTCCAATAGTAGTCAGGCAACCTTTGACCCGGAAGTCCCGCCGCGCTGTCGTCTTCTTCTGCTTTTTAAATTTTATTGGCGGTTGGCAAACAACTGAATGGTGCATTACCACCAACTGGTATGGAGTGTGACTGGAATGTCGCTCAAAAACAAACAAAAAAAACCAAACAACAACAACAAAAAAAACAACATCTGCACTGTCGTCGGCCTCCCGCGTCTCATTACTGGGTCAGCTGTTTCCAATCCGCCGTCATCTACGACCAGCAGCATTTAGGCTGAATACAGCGACCGTCGAAGCGGGATTATTACACTGAACTGGAACTGTCGGCTAGCGAACCTGCTAACTGTGATTTTCTGGTCTTTTACTTCCTCTTTAGGAGAGTCGGGCGGAGAGAAGTTTCGGGGAGCACCACTCGTGCACTGAGTTACCACAGACAAGGAGACACTCGGGAGCAAAGGAGGAGCACAACTGGGAACAGCATTATTTGTAAACTGTTGGAATACGTTTTGGAGCACTAAATACGGTAAACGCGTCTTTTCACCTCAGTCTAAAAACCGCGCCTGGGTCCTCTTTCCCTCTCACTTCCGTGACAATTCAGTCTGAGAAGGGAATAAGAGCTGGTCTCCAATAACCGCCGTTCTCTTTTAAACATCGGGCCAGCCGAATAATTTTTTTAATAAACGCCGGTGCTACTAATGGAAGATATATGGTATTTCAGTTAAATCCACCTTGTAAAAAGTATAAGGGGTTTAAAAAATTATTTTAAAAAGATGCTTGTTTTGTCCATCCAACAGAGAAAAAAAAAAAAGAAAGTAAAAAGTGCGTATGAAAAACCCATCTATACTCAGTTTATAATGATAGAAAGTAAATAAATAAATATATAAATAAATCAAACCAATAAAAATCAGAGAATATTTGGCAGTTTTGCCTGTTGATCAAAATGAACAAAAAATCTGAAAAAACCAAACCAAAAATAATTCAGCACTCGGAAACAAACAAGTGATTATGTTTGGATAATAACTTCTGCTTTTGGTTCATTGTTTTAATCCCCCCCACAAAATTCATTAACTGTTCAAACTGATAAAGATGAAGATGCAAACAGAAATGTGCGTAAACATTCACGGTTGCAGCAATTTGTTTTTTATTTTTACAATGGAATAATAATTTAAACCTGAAACCT
The DNA here is from genome assembly GCA_015108175.1 of Pelvicachromis taeniatus. Lineage (NCBI taxonomy): Eukaryota > Metazoa > Chordata > Actinopteri > Cichliformes > Cichlidae > Pelvicachromis > Pelvicachromis taeniatus. Next base: position 9,438 of record VURO01009654.1, read on the forward strand.
TTCAGTTAATTAATTCTTAATGTGCACTTTGACATTTATGATCATGAAAGGGGGGAGAGAAAAAAAAAAAGACGCCGGTTTTCCCCAAAGGAAATACTGAAAACTGAACGTCTTTTCGCATTCATGCTTCAAAAACAAATGACACAGTTTATCAACTGTCAAATTAGCTGCATGTTGATTTTCTCAGATGACTAACTAACCGATTGATTCACTACTCCTTCCTGCTCTTTCTACTTTAAAACACACACACACCATATATACAATATGTCCAGGCGAAGCTTCACACTACTGTCATCGTGGCACTAAGCCATCTTCCTACAAGTCTGCTAATACACAGACAGCAGCTCCAGCTGGCCTGCATATTATCAGCAGCGGCCCTTGTCCCGGATACCGAGTCATTTATTGCATTATCACAAAGCACACACATTCATAAAATGTTATGCACTCACAGGATGAGTGTGGGCTTCAACAGAAGGCGCTCAGAGATCATGATTCATTTCCACTATTTCACGTAGGCCCCCAGTAGGTTTGTAACAACATCACTTTGCATCCTCCGCTGCTCTATTCCTGGGTGAGAGGGTTACCGAGGGTGAAAGAGAGAGTCTACCTCTAAGAATAACCAAAACCATCCGGTCCCAATTCTAGCCGAGCTATCTATTACAGCATATTAGGATGTATAGGTTATGCTGCTCATGTGGGTGATGACTCTCCCATTTATACCTTTGAGGACTCCTAGAAATGCACCGCTTTCCATTAATCTGATCATATCAGGTTCACGCAACTTTGACCAAGTCAAACTAACGTAGCTGTCCGACCTGCAAGTAATCTGTGGCTCTCTCCGTGTCTGAATGAAGCCATGAGGAACATTGATGTTAAAAGCGACCTAACTGTTGTCACTGCACTTGTTAAACCTGGTGGCTTCAGCCATGACACACTCAATTAATGCAGTGCTATAATCTGCTTTAATGCTAATTGTGACACATAGAGATGGGTGAGAGTCTGGGTGACGAGAGAGAGACCACAGAGCAGAGAATGATCTAGCCTGCTATAATATATAGTTATTGAATAGAAATGATGGTCCTATGGGTTTGTAGAGTTGTTTCTTATGTGTATAACAGGGAATAGCAACAGGAGGCGTAGATGTTTACTATAAATGTAATGATTTGAAATAATCAGCCCAGCAAGGGGGGCAATAAAGTGTGTATATATAATTTTCCAGATGTTAAAAATCAGGAAAATAATAAGCTGATCTCCAATGAAAACAATGTTCATTTAACAGACTGGCTAACTTTGCTATTTTGTGTTTTTCCCCCCTCCATGTTTTGATATCATAAGAAGAGGACTCACAGCCATAGCAGTTTCTTCCATCAATCACAGCAGCGACAATATGTGTTCTTATTTCCTTGCACTTGCAACGCATGACGTCAATGCCAATGTCGTGTAATTCCACACTGATGTGTGATCACGCAACACTCGCAGGGGGGAGTGTGGATAAACCCTCATGTACAAAGTGGCAGTAATATTACCATCGACAGGCTCGGGTTTGACATTCCTGGTGGTTTGATTCTCCCAGGAAGAAAACCTCAATATTTTAATTTAATCCCCAGAGCATTTATTTAGCCACTCCATAATCCACAGGTCCAGTGCTTAGTCTGATAATTACCCTTATTGGACACCCATAATGATTAGTTTTTGGTTTCACCCAAAGCAGTGCAGGCAGTTTCATAGGGCGGTGGAAGCGCTTTGCGGAGTGGAAAACCAATCATGCGTGCTATAGCTCAGGTCATAAAAGAGGAGAAAGAGGTATGATTATTACTGTGCATGGCGACAATTCCAGGAGAGGAAAAAAAAAAAAAAAAAGTGCTGCAAACTCTTTGTGCAACTTTCACTTCTTGGCATTCAGTCGTGTAAAGATCGCAGAACAGGTGCTAGTGGTGCTGACACTCCTGCTGTGTCAACACTAACAACTATCATTGTGCTGAGCAGTGGTGTTCAAGAGAGAAGGTCAAAGAGGGCATCTGCTGGGAAATCCCCCCCCAGCGAGAGCCAACTGAACCAAACCAAACCAAACTTGGAGCACATTTTCCCGGGAATGGAAGTGCCAGAGATCGGGCATTAATCAGGGAAAATTTAGACATCTTACTCCTCACTTTGCTGTTACTCTCATTTGATTTTCCCCTTTACATTTCCACTCCAATATTTCCAAACTGACAGCATAAACTGCCAACATTCCCTCCACATGCGGTTTAATAATCCCACCCAGAAATACCAAAATAAGCCATTTTCGCACATCTACCACCGTGACAAGCTTCCCTGCAAATGCCTGTCCGAGCTGGTAGCTCAGCTGGCATGTTCTACAGCTGGCTGGGAGGACGAGCCTTACTGGAAATTTATCAGGGTTTTTTTTTTTTTTTTGCCTCCTTCATGTCTCAAACAGGTCAAGGCAGGTCCCCTCCATCTCCTGCCCTCCCCTCGCTGCTCTTTATGAGCCCCACCTGGCAGATTAGTATTCCACCACCACAAGTACCTTTTCTGCTGTTTACACATGCGCACACATTCATCTGTCAGCATTCTGCTGAAGGAATACAGGACACACACTGTTCAGACTACGCCCCTACCACCACCAGCACCTCGTTTTCACACGTGTAGCACAATACTCAAAGAGAATAAGGACGTATTGTAATGTTAGCACCTTTAACAAATCGTCCAAGTGCAGCAGGACCTTACAGTTGTCCTTTAACGTGGCATTTTCGGGTATATTAGTTGATGGAAATGCCCAATTTTATATTTGCATTCCAATCTAAGGAAAGACCCAAACAATTGAGTAAAAATTGTTATCAATCAGTATTGGTCTTGTTGAGTAATACTGGCTAGTTCTGCCAACAGTTGAGTAAATATTTTAATATTCTTTTATTTTTATGTTTCCCTGAGACAAAAAGAAGAACGACACTCAGATTGGACCAGAATTTCAGGCAAATCTCTATAATTTAAATAGAGATTAGTTAGATTGCATTAAATTAAGGTTGTCCACCGTTTAAACAGCTGCGAAATGGATTGATTAACTCTATTCTAACAAGAGGGTTCAAACTTTCCTAACCAACTTAAAAACAAGCTCATTCAGTAGGTGGTCTGTGTGCACCATAGACTAGTCTATATATGGATGATAGCCCAAGGATGGCTTTGAGCCCAGTTTGTGGTTTTTTTAGTATGTAGCTTACAACTGAGCATAGGCAATATACAGTTTGCATGGCAATGATATCCAATGATATCATCGTGTTGTCCAGTATAAAAACCTTCCGATATGGCAGCAGAACAGCCCTGACTCCGTCGTATATTCACAGCACTGTGCAGCAGAGTGTACTCACAGCTGAGCAGACTGCCATGCAAAGTTAAGACATGTCTTCGGCTATGTATTTCACAACTAGTTTGTGTAATGCATTGCTTCAAAGATAATAAACAATGACCACATCACATCCGCTTGTCAACACAACTCCAAACACGGATTAGTGTTTATATCACAATTATTTACTCCCTACACTCTGAAAAGTCTTAGTATGCTCGCTTTTGTTGCGTGTGCTCAATGTCAGCAGAAGAAACTGAAACGATTTGAGTTCATTAAACCTGAAACCTCCTCAGTGTCTTAAAAAAAAAGGACAGGAAAACCAGCTAAAGGATGACAGGCCTACATGATGAAGGAGCTCACAGAAAGATAGTTTCCTTGCTATGAAGTGGCCAAAACACACCACACCACACCACACACACACACACACACACACACACACACACACACACACACACACACACACACAAGAACACGTCCAAGCAGCCTCCACACTTCTACTCCATGTTCTTACAGCCCGAGCAGTCAGTCTGAAAGGACTGACGTTACTATGTGCGTAAACCAGGGGAAAAAAACCAAAAAAAACGTATCAAGTACAGAACCAGGCAGATGCAACCTCATAACGAAAATGCCAAGTGTTACCAAAAGAAGATATGAACGGTGTCTGTATGGATACATTTTAAACAGCTGAGGTTTCCCTGCAGAGCTGGATGCTTCAATTTGGCTTAAGAACGACGACGAGGAGGAGGAGGGCTGAAAAACTTGCCGCAGTTCAGACTTCTGCAGTCCGGACTCCTTGAGTCTCAACAAGCCGCTGTCTAAATCCCCAAATACACACACTGTTTCTTCTTCCAACCCCAAACACAGAATAAAACAATCAAATTTACCTCAGCACTTCCACCGCCGAATCGGGAACACGCAACGGTAAATCCACAACTTCACGCGGGTTGAGCTGTTGCGGACGGTAGGGCTCGCTGCAGCCGACACGGCCGGGACAAGTTCATCCACATATTCTCAGTCAAGACCAGAGAGTTGGAGGCGATAGGGGGGGACCGCTTTCTGCTTTCCCCCTTTCCCTCGTTCGCTTTCGCTGGTCCTTTCCTCTCGGATATTCCCCTCCCTGGTCCTTTTGAGATCAAACCATCACATTCCACCGCGTCCTTAACAATGAAAAAAGGTGGGTTTTCCTTTTCTGTTGCCGGAGGACCCACCCCTCGGGATGACTCTGCCCGGTCTGACCGCAAAGAGAACGCCCTTCCCGGCGTCAAGGTCCCGCCTCTCTCTCTCTCTCTCTCTCTCTCTCTCTCTCTCTCTCTCTCTCTCTCTCTCACAGAACATACGCAAGCCTGGCCGGTGAGGAAGAATGAATCCGAGCTGGATCCTACATGGATGCAGGCCTACTGCTTGTCTCTGACCAAACGTATCATAAAACCCAGTTGTCTATGAACGCTGCATGAACTATTGATTTATGCATCACGATACCACTTGCAATAGAAGTGACAGAAAAGTCAATGGCTCAGCAGCACCTGTAGCATCCCACAACACTCCCAAAGATCATGTACATATCATTAGGATCGCCCCCCCCCCCAAAAAAAAACAATACTGATTACCACAAAAATATTGGGGCTATAATACAGTTGAAATGTCCAAACACTATAAGCTTAATGGTTAAACGTGAGAAGACAACAGACAAAATGCTTCCAATATGATAAATTGTCTAAATATGTATGGACTAACCATTATACAAAACCAGTCACACATTCTTGCCTTAGGGAACTAATTAGTATGAGTTCACCTCTCTGTTCCCTCTCTTTCAGCTCTCAAAATGTGGTTGTTTAATGCATTGGTGCCACTTGAATGAATACTATAGCATTGTTGTTTGTTGTGCTTTCCCCCCCATGTGTAACTGTTTGCCAATAGTAATGACTTGTCACAGCCGTCTAGACAAATACACATAAACTAGTCCCGGTTTTCCCCAGAAAGTTTTGGAACAGAGGTGTATTGTTCACTCTGTTTCTGCAGCACGGCCATAAATTCCCCACTGGGTGTTTATTATCTTTTAGTTGCATGACACTGGAAGTCTGCAAGATGATAAAATATGAATAAAATGTGATAGGCAGCCAGCCAATTAGGTGACGTCCTGCCCACACAAACACAAACTCACATTAAGGAGATTGTTTTTGTCTCCTTTAAACAGTTTTGCATAATTCTCAAGAACCATTGCTTATTTGACTGCACGTGATAACTATTAAAACAAAACCCACGCTTCTTTGATTGGTTGTGCCGTTTCCCACTTGTTTAACACACCTCTGTCTCAGAAGTCATTCTAGTCATGTAACTTGACACAATGGGCTAAGAGAGGTATAAATAATGTTTTCACTCTGGGCTGGTGGGGAATGATACCAGAGATACCAAGGAATCACAGAGAAATTAAATCCTTTCAGAGGCATAACTAGGCATGCCTGAATCCCTCTGCATGAGAAGCCAAGCACAGGTGTACCTGAATATGCATGAGCGCCTATGCATTTTTTTTATATGCTTGATAGGTGTTTGTGGGTGTGTATAAAATAAAACAACAAATAACACAGTATGATAAAATTACGGATAGGTTTGTGACCAGTAGGATATGGTTTTATTTCCTACTTTCAAGAGCTACTGATCTGCTGTACACATTAAAATAACCATTGATCCAAAAAAAAAAGAAAAAAGAAAATCCATCAAGGCAGTAGAAACTGAGATGACATGTATGTAAATGGAAAACGGCTTGTTTTATAAGCACGAGTATCGGTCATGTTTCATCCATCTTGGGAGGGTTGGCTCATGCACAGACAAGCTTCTGTCATTTTGGGAATTTGCCTTAATATATCAAGTGATATTAATGTGAATGCATTGCACAGACTGTGATCTAATGTATAAGGACAGGGTTACAGGGGAATGTAATCTCCTACACAGCATGACTCTAGCACGCAGACACAAGCTGATTCAGGAAGAGCAGGTTTCTAGCCAACATCCTTCCTAAACACAAACACCCTTCAACAGCCAGAAATGTGTTTGTTCCAGTAAGAAGTTGTGGGTGAACAGCACAATTCGCAAACTAGTCAAGTAAAAAAAAAAAGAAAAGAAAAAGAAAAAGGTTCTCAAGTAGACACCGGCATTGTTTTGCTGTTTGTAATTCCCATGTTAGGCATTTTATCTTAACTAGAGTAGCTTGCAGCGGTTGCAACAGCAGATAATCTCTGATAATCCCATGTAGCACACTAAAAATTACAAGCAGCCAATAGCAAGGAGTGTGAGGGTTAGGCCAATAGTCAACTCATGATATACCTTTGACTACAAAACAAGCACGAAAGAAATGAAATTAGGGCAAAGTGGAATCTCCTGCCTAAGCAAATATGGCTTATGGTGGAGCTTTCCTGCTTTATATCCTTTTTATAGTGAGGATAAGGATTAATGTGCTTAATTCACTGTCCTTTCAGAGTGGGTTATGGCCAGTATAAACAGATGTAACCCTGATGGATCGAAATGTGGGGCAGCTTGTCGTGTAGAAAAACACTTATCGACTGCCATCAAGCAACCGTCGTGTTCGACTGAACCATATTCAAGACAGCTTTCCCTCATTGTAATAATAATAATTAAAAAAAATAAATAAAAATAAAATAATAATGTGTGGCTTGCAGTTGCTTAAACAGTCTATTCCACTTAAAGAAATAAGAGTTCACATCTAACGGCTCTTATTAAGTTCTGATATTTGAAGTCTTAATTTGGAAATACTCAGAATGTCTCATGGGAGAGGAGCGAGAGGGCGAGCGCTCCAAATCCTTTGATACTTAAAAAAAAGTCATGTCCTACTGTCAGGTCTTATATCATCTGGAAGTACAGATGCCTCAGCCTGTCTCGTTCACCCTCCCATGGCCCTCTCTTTCTCACTGCAGGGGGACATTCCTCAATCCTCAGCCTCTGGCATGCAGTAAATCTGCCTGAGAGAGACCTACTCTCTCAAGCCTGCAAAAAACAATCTGCTAGGAAAGACATGCGGCTATTTATCAAAACCCAACCTCATGTTTGCCTTTTGTTCAACCTGACGAGTGTACAGAGTCATTGGGAATAAAATATCTTGAGTAAAATACAAGTTTTTCTTGTCTGCCAGAGGAGAACTACCTCAAGGTCGAGCTGTGGTGAAGGAGCAACTATGAAAAAGGTATTAATGGGACAAGAAGAGCCCCACACAGGCTGTGCCCTCCATTATTTAAAACTGACTTTTGAGTGCATAGATCTTACAGGTGGAAATAGCTGTACCTGACAGTGTTCCTACTCTTTGTCTTTGCACACCTGAACCTTGAGATGAAGGATTCCTTAGACTGACCTGTGCAGTAGTGCAGATCATCAGGGATCATCTGCATCAATCTGTATTGGACGCTTTTTGATTTTTCCTGGCTGTTTAAACAACGTGCAGTGAACGCTATATAAGAAAAGGAATCAAGCCTCGCAGATAAGGGGCAGTGTAAACTCTAGGAAATAATTTGTGAAGTCTTTCCCTTATTTATAGTTTACTTTTGTAGCAGATGTTATATGAACCATGGCACACCCAACATTTACCTCCTAAGCTAGTGTGCACACGCAATGTGTACAATAAATACATGCAGTAAGAAACACAAAAGTCAAATACAGTAAAAACAAAGAAAGGTAACACAGAACAGTGCACGCACTGCAGTGTACTGAAGTGCCATAAAACAAGAGGCAGCAAATTATTCATGACAGTTTGAGTTTAAAATGATCCAAAACGGGGTCCAGGCTCATTTGTGTAAGTAAGGAATTCCACATGTCGACGCTCCAAACAGAAATGACTATTTCCATAATGGCATCTATAGATGCTGCACACCTCACTGAGCTTTACACACAAAGCTTTAAGAAGAACCACAAGTTCATTGCACACCTGGGGAGCCAAATTGTGCAATCATTTGTATTTGTATTTTATGCTACCAAATATATAAAATCATGAAAACTAAACACTGTCGTTGTGTGACCTTACTGACATATTGTCCATAATTCTAATTGCCCATCTTTATAAGGGGTCTAATTTTTGTGGATGTTGCTTCTGACCAACAAATTAGACAATAATTGAGAAGAAAATCAATTAGCACCATTGTCTCACAGCAAGAAGCTTCAAGGCTAGTCCAAAGACATCCACATTTGGGCAGTATTTGGCTCTAAATTGGCAACAGGCGTGAATGCTAGCGGGGATGGCTGTCTCTCTGCGTTAGCTCTGTGATAGACTGGCAACCTGTCCAGGGTGTACCCCGCCTCTCACCATATAACAGCTGGGATCCATCCGAACCACAACGCTAAATTGGATGGATGGATGGATGGAGGAATCATATTATCATCTTTGGCAACCTTAGTCATCTTTTTGCCATCCATCCATTCGCTTCCACTTATCCTTTTCAGGGTCGCAGTGGGTGCTGGAGTCTATCCCAGCTATCTTGGGGCTGCCCTGGACTGTAAATGATGGAGATACTCTTCAGACCCAGTTAAAAAAAAGAAGAAGGTATATATATTTTACTGGACTCCATCGGCCCAGCGCACTGTTACTGACAATAGTGCACTGTGACAGTGGAGTCGATCTCTGCAGGACAAAGCCTTCAACATCACATTCACATACATGCAACTCAGAGCTGCATCATGTGTTTGGACTCTGGGAGGAAATCAGAGGCCCCATAGCAAACCAGCACAGGCAAAGGGGACAATATAAAACTCACCATACCGAAAGGACCTCACTGGCTATTGTATAAAATATATTCAAAAACATCACTTATCCAGAACCACACTTTGAACCAAACCGCATTTCATATAAGCTGCTCTCTGTTTCATGACCGAGACAAATCTCAGCGACTTACTGTGGAATCTTTTTGAATCCACACCCAAACCATGAGCAACAAGTTGCATGTGAAAAGATTTTTACAGTTTATACCCTGCAATGGCACAGCATGTCTGGCAGTCATGAAGGGCACAACCACCAAAAAGCTCTGCTGTCTTGTTCCACTGCCAAGCCATAATTACAGCAATAAGGTTGGAGAGGCTCGTTAACCTTAATCTAGGAATTATACTGTGGCACCAGGGAAAGGAGGACGTGTTGTGTTGTGTGCTTGTACATAGGACCTGGAATTAGACATTTACCACAGAGGGGGGCTGGTGCTGCTTTGAACTACACCGAGTGAGAGTTGTGGTTCATGCAGTTCAGACTGCTGTGTAGAGCTTGCTTGAAACACTTACCTACTGTGCACCGCTTGAAATGGAGGGAAAGTCCTTTTGTTAGTCTCTAACTCCATCGTGTGGTTTAAATGTAATATTGCTCACTTATCTCTGCTGCTCCAAAGAAACCGCTGTGAACGTTGGACTGTATTAATATAAACTAAACCGTTACCGGACTGTGCAAGACTCTTGAGCCGCTCCTCACTTCTTTATATTTTGCTTCCAATAAGCCAGACTTCTTTGCAATTTCCTAAAGTAGCCTTGAGCAATAAATCTGCAGGCTTTCTGAAAGTCTTTCAAAGTTTTTCTTTGGAAATTGCCATCTTTCTTACCCCTTTTAAGCCCGGTCTTTGCAAATGTCAATTTTTAAAACAATGTTTTGTTCATTAAACCCCACTGACCTATGGGTATCTCAAGAATAAAAATGGCAGATAACTGAAGGGAAGAACGAGTGTTTCTACACATAACAGACAACTTAGCAAAAACCTATGAATTTGTATCTGTAAGCACTTTGTTACAAGCAGCCAGACACAAAGACATAAATTGTTACCATTTCTTTTGTTGAAGATATGCACCAACAAGGTGACTCCCACAGAGATATTAAATGAAAACATGGCATATTTCAGCAGCCAGTCCTTGAACAATTGGAGAAAACTAGACAATTGTAGGACAAAAACAAAAAAGAAGAAGGCACACATCTAAAACAAAGCAATTTACAGCAGTTGTATAGCATCTGAAAGTGCCGTTCTTTGAGAAACAAGGGGGGGGTCCAGTGATGACCCAACACGGGACCTGAGAGATGCAGTGAAAAGCAACCAAGGAGAAACAGCTGTGGTATACCACATTAGACAAGAACTGGATTGAAAATTGTTTAATCCAAATTTGAAACTTTCAGTTAAAATTTTTATCAATATAGAAGAGGTCAGCGGAGCGGTACAACAGTGAGTGTTTGCAGCCATCTGTAAAACACGGTGGAGACTTTGTCATGGATTGGGTCTGCATTTATGCCAGTGTTACTGGGGATTGTGTCAAAACTGAATTATGGGTAAACCAGCTGAACAGCCAAGGGAATTAAAGCACAACATCACACACACGAGATGAGGAACTATCAAAGTAAAACAGGAAACATAAAATGAGACAGAGACCCAGACTTAAGTCATACAACCTAGAGCAGGGGTGGCCAAATCCAGGCCTCAAGAGCTGGTGTCCTGCAGGTTTTAGATGTGTCCTTGATCCATCACAGCTGATTTAAATGGCTAAATTACCTCTTCAACATTTCCTGAAGTTCTCCAGAGGCCTGGCAATGAACTAATCATTTGATTCAGGTCTGTTGATGAGCATGCTAATATGCACAGGCTCTAAACCAAACAGTGATCTTGAAAACTAAGAATGCCAAAACCCCAGAAGAACACAAAGCCATGATTGAAGGACGAATTCACACAAGGAAAACAAGGAAACCACTCAAAAACTTAAAGGGACTCTGGTTTAAATTGGGGACAAATTAAAGATGTTCTTGTGACCTCCTTTATACTGGAAGAAACTTAAGTCTTCAATACACATAATCCAGGTTAGTAAGGAAGAGACTTTTTTCAAATATTTCAAATAAAATACTGAATTTTCACTTATGTGTAAACTACAATTTCTTGATTGTCATGAATAAAGTAAGTATTTACTAAAGGCTAATTAGCCATTTTATTGTTTAATAACAATAAATACAATAACAATAAAAATGAATATTGTTTATTAATTGTTTATTAAACATAAAGCACGTTAGGGGCTTTAAAGCCACTGTAAAACTTTAGTAAATAAACTATCTGTACACTGTCCAGCCTAGGGAGATTGCCCAATTCTTGCCATTGCAATAGATGTCACCACTGCAATAAGAACGTGACTGTTGCACTCCTTCTGTAGGTTTATGCTTATTTATCTGACGCGGAAAGGATGGCACGGCGACACAGGATCTGGGTGATTTGAAAAAATTGGCAGCATTTTTAGACAATTAATTTCAACCAAAATCTGTGAATATAGTGGCAGCACACAGTTACAATTATAACCCCAAATTTTATGTCTCATATCAGCATGTCCCAGTAATTCTCCTTTTTAGGACCAGATTTCCTGTGTAAGCAGCTCATTTCTTTACTTGGTTGCAGCAAAGTAGGCGTTTCTCTTCATGTTATTCTCAGGTGAATGAAATTGTGGAGGTGAATGCTTTGTATCTTATACCATTCAGGGCTTTTCTAAGACGACTGAAGCAACACCTCCTCCGTCTTGACCTGAGAGAACACTCCCACTCCCACAGTCAGAGACATAAATGTCGTCTCTGTCAGAGAAGTCGCGCTGTTGCTGAACTGAAACACTTCATTCAAAGTGTTTTTACATACAGAAAGAGATCAAACAACAGACGAAGCAGTCGGGTAAGTGTACGGTGACTCTGTCATTGTTTTTTTTATGTGACAAAGACAGACGGGCAGATAAGATTAAGCCTACTGTAAAGTGTGAAGCTGATGTAGTGGCTGCAGCATCTTACACTCACTAATAATCATTAGAGTGATTATTTGTCCGGACTGAAATTAGACATTAACAGGATTAGTAAATATTGACTAACCTCTAAAAAAGCACTCAGTTACATTTGATATTATCAGCAGTTGAAACCAAAATTTGCTTCCTTAGATTTGTTTGTGGTACAAGTGCTGATCTAATCAAAACCATTCGTCGCGTGCTGATAAATGGAAACATGTTGCAAACCTCTTGCAAACTGTAGCAGGCTGTTTGGTCATTGCTTGTTTAGAAGAGACAATTATACAGGTTCAAACATGTCTTAGCTGTCACAGTTAGGTCTGCACTGAAATATCTAAACAGTTCTGTGTAAGACAGACACGTGTTTCTCCAAAACTGGAAGGACATGAAAGAAAAATGTATGCCTAGAAAAAAATGTATTTAGTTACATCTTTTCACACCGGTTGATTTCACAAACTGGGACGTTTAGCAAAACTAATGCATCAGTTGAATAAAACTCATTTACTGTAAGACTTAGATTTCTTTATTGTAAGTGGGAGGTATGTATGTTTTGCATAGTGTAGTGGTTAACGCATTCGCCCCAACAAGGAAGAGATTGAGTAACTGCACAGGCAGATTCTGCTTAAGTGTTTGCAGATGTTTAGAGTTTGCACCAACATTTGGTAGCAGGTTGTTTACAGCAGGTTATAGTCTAAGAGCCACATGTTGCTTAAATCACTTGCATACTTTTTTAGTTCAATCATTTTAATGAATTCAGGTCATGTGATACAGATCAGTTATCAGTATTTAACCAACTTTGGTTTCAATTTTTCAACTTCTCTTATGTAACCATTTTATCTTCAGTGGGAACCTTGACAGTCACAAATCCCACCCCAGTCAGTCTCTTGGGCTGTAACTGACTGTGACTTCTTTTTTGTATTTGCCGCTGAGAATTAGATTAGAAAACAGGTAACAGAAATGGGATATTGCACAGTGGCAGGAATGAGCAGCAGTACAGACTGAACTTTTTTTTCAGTTAGTACAGTATTGCACATTTGTCCCTAATATAAATACCAATAAAGTGGAGTGACCAGTGCAGATTGTACAGAGTACTTGTGAAGCTGCAGGGTAGCTTCTGAGTACATCCTGTGGAGTGTGTTGTGTGTGTTTAAGTGTTGTGGTTGAGGTGTCGTATGGCTTGATGGTAGAGACTGTTTTTAGGTCTTGGTGAAGGCAGAGTCCTAGTACGCCTTTTATACAGAAAAACATTAAAACTAAACGGAAACAACAAAATCCACTAAGAAAAACGAAACTGAACTTAAAAGAAAAAGTCAAAATGAAATAAAAATAATTAGAAAATACAAAACTACACAGTAATGAGCTATTGTAGTTTAAATGATCAAAAAAGTTAGTGCTGGCTCTAATAGAAAAGTGACAGTTTGTTGTGTATCGTCTGAGGGACATCCCTCAGAGCTGGACCATGAAGCAATGGAAGAAGGTGGACTGATCTGATGAGTCTATGTGGATGTTACTTTGACATACACCACCTACTGAAGACGATGTACACCCTTTCACAGAAACAGTATTCCCTACTGGTTGTGACGTCTTACATCAGGATAAAACGCCCTGCCACAAAACAAAAATGGTTGAGGAATGGTTTGAGAGGCACAACAACAAGTTAGAAATAATGGCTTGGCTTCAAAATTAACCAGATCTCAATCCAGTCAAGCATCTTGTGAGTTCTCCAGAACAAACAAGACAGATCCATGGAGGCCTCACCTCACAACTTACAGGACTTCAATGATCTGTTCCTGTCTTAGTGCCAGATAAACACCTCCAGGGGTCGAGTGGAGTCCATGCCTCGATGATTCAGAGCTGGTTCAAAAGCAAAAGGGGGAGGAACACAACATTAGGCAGGAGTCATAATCTTATGCCTGATCTGTGTATACATTAATACATCTAAATTAAACGGATTAAAAGGGGACAATATTTGGCTGGTAAATACATTTGTACAAACAAAAATGAATGGACAACTTAGGCCTTGGAGCAGGAAAAATGCTGTTACTTTCTTTATTCTAAACCTTTTGTAGTAATTTACTGTTTTTGTTTTTATTTGTTTGTTAATTGTATTTTTTTTTTTACCTTCCTTCAATGAAAGAAAAACAAAAAGAAGTTATTCTTGAAGGCTTTTCCCTCCATTGTACTCTACCTTTGTCATCTGCATCAAAACTCTTAGTAAAACTCTGATCCTCTGCCGTAGGACATTATACTGATGATAATATATTTTGTCTCCCACAGAAAAACATGGTGGGAATCACTCAATCAGTTACTATGACAACAATGAGTATTATGGAGTCCACAACCATTAATTCCACTGAGAGTCCGTTCCTGGACTCTGAGTTTCGTTATGTGCTCATCCCGGTTTTCTACATCATCTTCTTCATCCTGGGCTTCATCTCTAACCTCTACGTGCTGTTTGTCCTGCGCTGCCTCCATCAAGCTAAGGCCATCAGAGAAATCCACATCTACATGACCAACTTGACGATCGCTGATCTTCTGTTTGTGTGTGCTCTTCCCTTTTGGATTGACTACTATATCCGTAAGGGAGACTGGGTTTATGGAGACGTCATGTGCCGGCTGACAGGCACCTTCTTTTTCATCAACACCTACGGCACCATCCTCTTCCTCGCAGCCATCAGCATCAACAGATACTGGGTGGTGACTCGGCCTCTTGACGCAGCCTCGTCAGACCACAGAGTTCGTGGAATCATCGTTTGTGTTTTTATCTGGGTGTTTGTTCTGGTGATGTCTGTTCCTTTTCTGGTGAGTCCAGGGATCAACGTGCACTCTGAAAACAACACTGGCATACGTCGCTGTTTTGAGGGATACCAGGGTGAAGCTAATGACAAGAAGAAAAAAGTGGCTGTCACTAATTTTTTAATAATTGGATTGTTTTTTGCTGTCTTTTTACTCATTGTGATATGCAATATCCTTATTGCTCAAAGTTTAATTTCTAAAAACTCTCCTCCGTCGGAAATTCAGTCTTCACTAACACAGTGTAAAAAGCCCACTGTAACGTCCACATTTAAACTGCCCACAGGGGTAAAACGGAGGGCTCTTCAGATGTTGCTTACAGTGGTGGGAGTGTTTGTTCTGTGTTTCCTGCCACACCACATAGTTCAAGGCCCCTGGGTCCTGGCAGTGCTAGAGATCGTGACGTACAGTGAGACCACTCGTCAGGCACTGAATCAAGCTCATCAGATCACCCTGGTTCTTATGGGTCTCAACTGCATTTTGGATCCTGTAGTTTATTATTTTGCCACAGGGAAGTTCAGAGGACTCATCAAGGCCCACATTAAAAAATTAATCACATTCACCCAAACTCAGAATTACCGCTTAACCCACCCTGCATCACGTGTTTGGAGGCTTAATAGGAAACCTACAAAGGCAGGCGGGGAGGATCAAACTCATCACAGTGAAAGCTCCTCAGTGGTATTTTTAAAAATCTCACTTATCCAGCATTTTGAACCAAACCACATCTCAGATTAGATTGACTTTCTTTTATGACTGAAATGAATCTCAGTCACTAACTGTGGAATAATTTTGAATCCTCATTACATTATTAAAGTGGACATGAAACACTACACGGTTAAAGGTTAATTAACACAATGGAGCCCTATTCTAAAAAAGTGTCATTGATGTAACACGTCTGTGGAGCTGGGTATAGGAAATATTTGTTTTAAGGTAAAGTTTTCAGAGCAAGTTTATGGGTTGGTCGATTGCTGCTAATACACTTACATTAGGCTATGTTAGCTAACTAATTACAGAATCGCTAACTCAGTGGAAAACAAAGAGACTAAAATCAAAAAGCAGTCTAAGGGGATCACATTTTTACTGCCTCTGGCTGCAGCAGTGAATTTGATGATAATAAACCAAGGAGGTGCTGTCTACTTTCACTCTGTCAGTTTAGCAGTAAGTGGGTATTCATTGTTAGTTAGCTGTTAGCTGTTAGGTTAGAGTTTGTAGAGCACTTTATAAATGAGGACAGTGTGAAGGAGAGCCTGTTATAGTCAGGTGCACTGGTGGTTCACGGGACTGACAAGCTAGAGTCAGAAAGTGTTGGTTAGGTGTACCGAACAATCAGTTGGAAGCGCAGATGTGCACTAGATGCAATAAGCACTGTTTTATGCAATAAAACTGTCTTTTTCTCAATTACATCCAAAAAGTTTACAAAATAACAGGTTAATATATGTGTGTCACTCCACAAACATAACTAAGTTTCCTCTACACAACCAACCCAGTGACATCAGGTTCTTTACCGGTACAAGATGGTGCTAAACATGTTTTAAAGCTTTATCTTTAAACACTTACTTCTTAAATCTAGCTTCATAGACAGAGTTACATCTATGACAGTTGTTTAGAGTAGTGCTCCGTGGTGTAAATTAGCCTTTATATATGCAGTGTTTCATGTCCACATTAAAGGTTGGAGAGGCTCGTTAATATTAATCTAGGATTTATAATTATGGTGTTTTGTGCTTGTATATAGGACGTGGAATTAAACGTTTACCACACGGGGGTGCTGGTGCTGCTTAAAACTATACTGAGTGAGAGTGGTGGTTCATGCAGTTGACAGAGTGCTGTATGGAGCCTGCTTGTAAGACTCCTCGACTGTGCTTTTATTCGTCTCTACCGCCATCATGTAGTTTAAATGCCGTATTGCTCACTTGTCTTAGTGGCTGTAAAGTTGTGTGACATTCAAACTGTACAAACATCTTTGTAAAGATGTGGCATCATTCTGAGAGTCAACATCCAAAGAAGCTCTGAATGACCTCTAGAAATCAGGAAAACTACTCCTGAAGATTACTTAAAGAGTATTCAAGGTGTATTGAAGAATAAATGTGGTGATTTGAAATATTAACTTTCACTACTTTTAGCATTATGGACACTCTGGTTTTGCCTTTTATACTGTATTTTCATGCATTTTTGCACATGCTTAAATAAATTTCTGCTCCGGTGTCTATCTTCTTCAAAATATAAGGAAATGAGGGATAGCTCATGAATATTGCACAATGCTGTACCTACTGACGCATACCTGTAACTAGTTCTTATATGAATACAAGAAATTTGTGATTTATGACACATCATCTCGTGGAAGTTAATCACTGCTTTTGTTATCTTGTTACATTATTACTTAGCATTCTCTTGATGGATTGTTAAATGGAAGCTTGATCATGGAAGATAAAACATTTTCTTCCCTTTCAGTTGACTCACATGTTTTTTTATTCTTATTTCCTCATCACTGGGGATCTTATTATCATGGTCACCAACTGGTCACACTACTTTTTTTTTTATTGAATGATCTTCTGTTTTCTCACCTTTTCACATTTGCAGGGTTACTGCTGAAATTTATATACGTTTTTGTAAATAAAAACATGAAAACAAATTTGACCAAAGGATGCACTTGAACGCACTTCACTGCCTGCTGTAGCCAAAGAAAGTCCGTTCCTCGCAGCAGCTACTCCTCTCAATGGTAAGTCAACAAATTGGGTTTAATTTAACCCAATAATGAGTTCCTTAAACTTAAGTTCATCTTAAAGGCAGTAGCACAATGCGGTAGAACCCGCGGTGCACCATGCTTCCCTGCTCTTGTGTCACCACAAACTCAGTCCATGCTGCACATTACTTCTGCTACAGCAAATTACAAAACAAAGTCCCACGATTAAAGGAAACTTACAAATGTCTCTAATAAACACAAGGAAGAACATTGAAATACTTCACTGTTAGTTACACGCCCACCAAATCACGTGATTTCCCCCAAAAACTAAACATGTATGGATTATAACAAGAAATCACATTTGACATTAAAGGAACAACTAGTGAATTGACAAAGTGACTCTTCAATTAGCCTCTAGTAGAGTTACAGTCTTTTGAATAGGTCTCTCCAGGTAGGTTGGTTTTGTAGTGCGTTTTCCTCTAGCATCTAGAGTTGAGTCACTGATCAACAACTTCACAGTTCTCACCTTTCCATCCTGTCCCAGATCGACATCTATGATCCTTCCCATCTTCCATTGATTACGTGGGGCAGAATCATCCTTGAGAAGTGCGATGTGTCACCATGTATAGGTCAGAGCAGGGGTTACCAACCTTTTGGAAAGTGAGAGCTACTTCTTGGGTACTGATTAATGTGAAGGGCTACCAGTTTGACACACACTTCTGAAATAACAAATTTCCTCAATTTAACTTTAATTATATGTTATCATTAATAATGAATGATATTCATCTATGTAAAGACACTGATTATGGCAACTGTTTCCAATGGAGACCAGCTAGCGCTGATCTAATATTTAATAATAAACTTTTTTTAAAAATATATTATCTCTAACAAATTGACACCAATGCAATTGTGATTAAAAAAAAATAGCAACAAAAACAAAAATAGATGCAGCTTACTGGTATGTTATTATAGTGAGCTATTTTTAGAACAGCCCGCAAGGACCACACATGTGGTCCTGGCGGGCGACCTGGTGCCCGCGGGCACCATGTTGGTGACCCCTGGGTCAGAGGATCTGAGGGCAGGGCCTGCCACAGATATAAACGCACCTTTAATGGAACCATAACATAGATCCAGAATTTTATTGGAGCCTATAGGACAGGTCACATATTAATTGAAACTGCCCAATGTTTTCTTCAAATTCCAGTGATTAAAATCCCCAGAATAATATTAGGGGCCTCGGGACAGAGAGACTGGAGTGAGTACACGAGATGGTGTCAGTCAGAATTTTCAGATTCACTTTCGGATGGATGTAATTAATGGTGACGCTGATCTGAGGGAATTCCCTCAGCAGGTACCGGCCTTATAGACACAGAGAGAAGGTCAATGTCCAGTAGACACACCTGTTCTTGGTAAGATTTTTACACCAAGTAACTGTTGCACTCCTTTCAGTTTATGCTATGTATATGATGCAGAAAGGATGGCACAGCGACACAGGACCTGTGTCTACTCTGGTTCCCATTTTATTTTAGGGTAATTAAAAAAGTCAATAGCACGTTTTGCTGCATTTTTAGATAATTACATTCAACCAAAACCTGCGAATAGTGACACTGAGTTTTCATACACAGACTAACAATTATAACCCCTCAAATTTTATGTCTCATATCAGCATGTCCCAGTCATTCTCCTTTTTAGGACCTGTTTTCCTGTGTAAGCAGCTCATTTCTTTACTTGGCAAAATCATTTCTTTGTTGTTGTTGTTTCATGCTATTATCAGATACATGAAATTGTGAACGTTGCATATCTTGGACCATTTGGGGCTTTCCTAAGAAGACTGAAGTGACACCTCCTTTATCTTGATCTGACAGAACACTCCCACTCACACAGTCAGATACATAAATGTCCATAAATGTCCTCTCTCAGAAGGAGATTAAACAACAGAGTCATTTTTTTATATGGCAAACAGAGGATATTATGACAGCCTATCAAACAACACTAACTAACCATTGATAAAGCAATTAATTACACTTGATAATGTCAGTGGTTGAAACCAAAACTGTAATATCTCTAACAGAGTTAGATATTTAATAGGTAATTAATAGCTGAAAATAGCTGAAAAAAGGAAATGTATGTAGTTCCCACTCCTGAACAGGTTATGAGGTCATTGGTTTTTCAGAGGAAACTACGGTGGCTGGGAAGGGCAAATCACATTTACAACATTAACAACAAAATAACATTTCCGAAAATACTTTAACAAGTCCGCAACAAATTAACAAGTGGCTCTTGACGGAAAGGGATTGTCTGAAATACCGGAAGTGACGATTAGGCTTACTCCATATTTGTAGTACAGAAAAGTGATTTGTAGTCAGCTAAGCGAGGACTTTTCAGAGAGGTAGTGCCCAGCAGGTGGCAATAAAGCTCCTTTAATTAGTTAATGCCACAAAAAGGGCAAAACATTTTCCATTTATTTTTAGTGCAGCGAGCACTGTCAGGGTAATAACGAAGCACTGTGAGGAGTTAGTTGTCTTGTTGACATCCCGCGTTTAGCTGCTGCTTCTTCTTCTGCCGCTAATTTAAAGGCGCTTTACTGCCACCTGCTGGGCTGGAGTGTGGACCATGATGGTTTTAAGGCCTGAATATTTTCTTAAGAAAATCCCAGTGACTGGAATCTGAACATCATTATCTCACCCATACTCTTTTGTAAAATCTCTTCAAACATTAACTGAACACTACTTCTCTGAAAAGCCCTCGCTTAGCAGACTACAAATACGGAGTAAGCCTAATCGTTGAGTCACTTCCGGTATTTCAGACAATCCCTTTCCGTCAAGAGCCACTTGTTAATTTGTTGCGGACTTGTTAAAGTGTTTTTGGAAATGTTATTTTGTTGTTGATGTTGTAAATGTGATTTGCACTTCCCAGCCACCGCAGGAAACCCATTAAACGGGGTTCAACATGTCTCTGAACAGATCTGCGTAAGACAGATCCAAACAGGTTATAAAATAATCATGTGTGGCACATATCCCTGGGTCCTGGCAGTGCTGGAGATCGTGAAGTACAGTGAGACCACTCGTCAGGCACTGAATCAAGCTCATCAGATCACCCTGGTTCTTATGGGCCTCAACTGCATTTTGGATCCTGTAGTTTATTATTTTGCCACACGGACATTTAGAGGGCTCATCAAGCCCCACATTACAAAATTAATCACATTCACCCAAACTCAGAATTACCGCTTAACCCACCCTGCATCACGTGTTTGGACTCCGGGTGGAAATCAGACTTAATAAGAAACCTACAAAGGCAGGCGGGGAGGATCAAACTCAGCATGTTGGAAGGACCTCAGTAGTTATTGTTTAAAATATTTTCAAAAATGTCACTTTTCCAGCACTTTGAATCAAACCACATCTCAGATAAGATGGTCTTCATTTCATGACTGAGATGAAATGGAGCCACAAAATTTAGGAATTATACTTTGGCATCAGCGAGAGAGAGGAAGATTTATGGTGTTGTGTTCTTGTACATCGGACATGGAATTAAACATTTACCACAGAGGGAGTGCTGGTGCTGCTTAAAAGTACTCTGAGTGAGAATGGTGGTTCACAGAGTTCACAGAGTGCTGTATGGACCTCTTTGTAAGACTCCCCGACTCTGCCCTTATTAGTCTCTACCTCCATTATGTGGTTTCAATGCAGTATTGCTCACTTGTCTCAGCGGCTGTAAGGAAAGCAGTGCGATCTTCATCACATCCTGTAAAGATGTGGCATCATTCCCTACAAGAAACCTGGAAAGTTATTCCTGAAGATTACTTGAAGAGTATTTAAGGTGTTGAAGAATAAATGTGGTATTGTAAAATATTAACTTTTACTTTTGTTAGAATTATGGACACTGGTTTTGCTTTTTATGCTGTATTTTCATTCATGTTTGCACAAATTAATCTCTGCCCATTTCCATCTTCTTCTTTAAAATATAAGCTCAAGACTTTTGCAGTCTTGTACCTGTTGACCTATATCTCTAACTGACCTTTAACTATGAATGGTTTTAATATAAATACAAAATATTTGTGATTTATGACACATCATCTTGTGGAAGTTGTTCTGGCTGAAATTTATGAATTTTTGTAAAATTCATGAAATAAAACGTGATCAGATGATCGATAAAATGATAAAATCACCCTTCCTACAGAGCTCTCTCTCTCTCTCTCTCTCTCTCTCTCGCTCTCTCTCTCTCTCTCTCTGTATTTCTGCATTATTCGCTTGCTTATTATGCACCAGTCTACCGTTGTTTACAGCGCTGTCAGCTGCTGTTTTCTTTTTTTTAATGACTTCAGACAAGAAAGTCTAATTTCTGTTGTTCAATACTGAAGAAACTTAAACTTTTTAAAATTATTCGAAATTGCAAAATGCTTAACTGTGTCTCTAATAAAACCTCAGTGGCGATACCCAGCCCTAATGATAACGCATCAAGAAATAGAAACTTTATGTTGTCGCCAAAGCTGACGTCACTGTGGAAATAAAACATGTCTGGTAACAACTGTAGAGTAGAGAGGAGTTTTTGTCACACAGGACAGGATCCCTAACTGGAGATCAAAGATCAATGAGGAAGGACTACAAGGAGAACAAATCAGGGAGCGCTGAATCTAAAAGGGGGCCTCTCCTCATGAATATTTTCTGTTTCAATGTGTCTAATATATGCTTTGAATTATCCACATATGGTCATCCTCTAAAATAGTGTGAACTAATAGATTGTCTCCTTAACTTCTCTCAGTAAACAAACAACAACACACCTCACCTGAATCTACAGAGGGATGGTGGCACAGGCTGAATTTGTGTATTTTTCTATATCACTTTTATATTTTAGCAACATTAGATGAAGGCAAAGAAACAAAAACTGTCCCACAAAATGCCTGTGGACATCTTTGATGTGTTATAGGAGTGATGTAAATATGCTATCAAACAAAACATCAATCAGGTCTTTATTTAAAATAACTGATTAACTGTCATCATTCTGACTAATAGCTCCAATTATGACTCACTGATGAGATAGAAACTTGTTAAATTAGATGTTTGGCAGCTTGTATATTAATCACAGTCATTAATGAAATGTATGACGCGGAAGAAAAAAAACAGCAAAAAAAACAACAACTTTTAACTTAAAACGACTCTGGTTTTAATTTGGGGCAAATTTAAAACAAACATATTGTGATTCTTTTCCGATGATGATGATTGCCGATGACACGACTGTGGTGGGTCTCATCAGCAAGAACAACGAGTCAGCATACAGAGAGGAGGTGTAAAAGCTAACGGACTGGTGTAGAGACAATAGCCTGTCTTTGAACGTGGACAAAACAAAACAGATGATTGTTGACTTCAGGAAAGCATGGAGGGATCACTTCCACTTAACATCGATGGAATCTTTATGGAGGTTGTCACCTAATTACTTGGTGTCAACCTGGCGGAGAACCTCTCTTGGTCCTTCAACATCAGCTCCATAACTAAGAAGGCCCAACAGTGTCTACTTCCTGCAAAAGCTGAGAAAAGCCCATCTCCCACCATCCATTCTCATCACCTTTTACAGAGTTACTTTTTACACAATACTCAGTCTTTTGCACATTTCTATTTCACGGTGTCTGCACTGTCTTGTGTCTGTATCATTGTGTTCTGTCTGGTGTTGCATTGTGTCATGATTCAGCTGTGTGCAGGCAGGAACGAGGAAAAAGGACCCAAAAGCAGGCTCTCGAAACCAGGAGTAGAACTAAAAAAAAAAAACAGCTTTAATGCTGGTCAGAAGGCAGTACAAAAAATAATCCAGAGCATGAAGAGGAAAAAAAAATCCACAAGGCGCCACAAGCGAAGACACAGCGCAGGGTTAGAGACGTTAACGACGCAACAGGGAGCACAGAAAACACAAGACTTAAATACACAAGATATAATGAGGGGAACGAGAGGCAGGAGGTGAACACAGCTGGGACACATCAGGGCTGACAAGAACAGGGAAGCAAAACTGAAAATACTGACATGAGACAAAACCTTCAAAATAAAACAGGAAACAAAAGCACAGAGAAGACACTGACACAGAGACACGGGCTTTACACAGGGACCTGATAGCAGAGGGAACACAGGCAGAGAGCAACACAAAAACTAATCACACTTAACCGAAACATGGGAAAATAATTCACAACAGCATACTTGAACTCAGAGCATAAATCATGAATCAGAATAAAATCAAAACACAGACAGCAATAAGGCAGCAAACACAATGGTAGGGATACAACACAAAACAAAGGGAGCACAGAAAACATGAGGTCAAGGGACCTGAAACAGTGCAGAAAACAAAAATAAACCGAAAACACTGGATCAGGAGACCCAGGACCATGACAGCATTGCCTTCCTTTAGTTTTTAGTCTTCTTTAGTTTTCATACTGCTCCCCGGGCACTGGATTGGTGGCTGCCCACTGCTTCACTGAGTGAATGGGTTAAATGCAGAGACTAATTTCCTACAGGATCAATAAAGTATACATTATTATAATTATTTTTATTATAATTTTTTGAATTTTTGCATATTGCACTTTATATAATCCTGTCTTGATCGTCTGTTATATGTCATATGTATTGGAGGTCTTAGAGGGACGTTGTCTCGTTTCACTGGTCACATGGTTGGAATGACAATAAAGCCACTTGACCTTGACCTTGTTTATGCTAGAGAGAAAAGAAGAGAAGCTGAGCTTTATGGGGATATTTACTGTGTTATGGTACAAAGCATTCACAAGCCACTGCTGTCTGAACACGGTCAACTCCACGTAGGTTTTACCATGGGTGATTTGCACTACCGTAACTCCTCAACCAGTTGGTCTAGAGAGACATTTCAAACGGTTACGGGAAGATGAGAAGACAGGCTTTACGAAACTTTACAGTGCATCATTAAAATGCATGAGTAACGTAGGCACATAGGCAGATGTGGAGAAGTGTTTTCCCCCTGTCTGTTCCACCGAGTTAAGTCTGTGTGTACTTCCTGTTTTACTTAGTCTCCCATCGGTGTGCGTCATGTTTTGTTTTGCCCTCCTCTGTCTCATCTGTGTAATTTGTGCCAGCTGTGTTTCCCAGGTGTTTCCTCTTTGCCCTGTTCCCCCTCTTGTATGTAGTGTCTGCGTCTTCCTCTGCTCGTCGTCGCGTTCTCCATCATTCTCCACTCTGTGTTCTTCCAGCCTGCCTGTCTGTTTAGTTCATTTTGTATTCCAAGCTACCAGCAAAAAAGCTGAGTTTTTGAGTTCATCTCTGCGAGTCTGCATTTGGGGTCCTTTCTACCAGCTGCACATAGCAAACATGACATTATTCCCTCAATTTAGGCCCAAATCGATTTGATATTTGAAGACACGCAGTGTTGGGAAATAAAAACTATTCTAGTCTATTTTGAACATGTAAGTAGTAGAAAACGTAGGGAGTAAATATAAAAAATTGTCAGAAAAATTAATACCCAAGTACAGTATAGATACCTAAAAATTACGTTGAGCGCATTACAGGGTGTCTGTGGAGAGCTGTGCAGCTTGAGAGTGCATCACAATACACAAGCACATTACAAAACAATCGCAGTCACTAGTGTGTAACATTTTTTGCCCTTGTACAGTAGAGTGAGGTTTGGGGCTGTGAATGTAAGAACTATTAGATTCTCTTTTCTAAAGAAATTCATAAAAGGAACAATGCTAAATAGAGAAGAGGGCTGCAAATTTCTCAAACACCAAATAAAGACATGCAGAATTGCAGATTCACAGGGTTTGCAGGGGAATTATTACTGTTATTAAAGTCTGCACTGGACAAATCAGCAGCAGCCGCAGGCCCTCCGCCTCCTGCTGCAGCTGCGTTTGCTGTGGCACTTAAGCTGCTGGACTTTTGGCTGTGGATGTGTGCCCACTCACACCCAGTGTACGGGAAGTGTGTTGTTGTGAGTAGACGCACTCTGCACAGAAAGTTCGTGAAAAACGGCAAAACCTTGACTTTATGCTGCTAACACTAATAATTCACTGAACAAAAGAAGATACAACAACACAGGCAAGATGCAGCAGAATGCCGAATCAGTAAGGAGCAAAAAGGGGACTGGAAAGTTCCAAATCCAAGATAACACCTGAGAATCCCAACGAGGATAATGCTACGCCCAGCAACATGCTAATTGATAGTTGACAGTTGTTGTAAACCAGATTGTTTCGAGCTTGTTGGCACTAATAAACACCAGGTCTGATAACATCGAGAGCATGGTGTGAGACAATATGCTCAAGATTGAGGGTCTCAAAAAAACAATTGATTTTGTGTGCACGGAAATGAAAGATATGAAGGGGAAAGTTTGTGACCTTGAAAAAAAGTAACAAGAGAGGAAGGTCGGGTGGACAACTGCCAGCAGAGAATATCTGAATTAGAAAGATATTCCAGGAGGTGGAATCTCAGACTACATGGAGTCGAGGAGACTGAGAGAGAAGACGTAAGGAGAAGGATGATCGAGATATGCCAACCTGTTCTGCCAGAACAAAAACACAGGCTGCCTGACGCCATTGACACCGTACACCGACTTGGAGCTAAACGGCAAAGTAGCACCAAACCCAGAGGCATCATTGTTCAGTTCACCTCACGAGTGTACAGAGATGCTGTATGGAAAGCAGCCAAAACATCCTCCTACAGAACAATCATTTGAGATTCGCTTAATATCCAAAGACCAAAAGCTAAGATGCTCTTCAAACTTCACTCCAATTATACAGAAAACCCCCCAAAAGGGATATCCCGATTGACATATGCTGCTCTCTGCTTACATCTGGATAAGAAAATTAGTAAAGATATTGACCATATGCTCTTTAATTTTTTTTATGGAAAAACCGTACGCATTATAGTAAAACTGTTGTGATGAATAACTACGAGTCAGGTGGGATTAACTTTTTTAGATTTTTCTACTTTTAATAACACATTCAAAATTAATTGGGCTAAACATTTTCTTAAAAAAACTTATATACCATTTCATATTTTCTGTCATGTTGGTGGCTTTAACTTTATTTGAAATTGTAATTACAATGTTGAGAAACTCCCTGTGAAACTTTCATCCTTCCATAAGCAGGTCCTCTTAGCGTGGACCCTCATTTATAAACACAACTTCTCACCACACAAATACCTCATCTGGAACAACACAGATATTTTATTTAAAAATAAATCACTTTTCCTGGAGACTTGGGTCCAAAGTGGAATCCTATTGATGGCTCAGCTGGTTAATAAAGAGGGACAACTACTTACTTACAACGAATTCCTTGCACTATATAATCTTCCAGTCAGTCCTTGGGATTCTCAGTGGTGCTTGGTGTCATACCCTCAGGTACTTTAATGTTGTATAAAAACACTGACAGCTCAATACCGGTATCTACCTCAGTCACTCTTCCTGATTCAGCTGAGTCAGCAGTGAAGAAAATCTGCTTTTCACAGGAACTTGATAACAGTGATAAGATGATACATCCTTTATTCCAAGAAGACATAGTCTCTGTCCCATATATCACATCTTACTGGAACTGTTATGTTCCAGAAAGCAACTGGAAAACAGTCTGGATGATCCCCCATAAATATCTAAAACAAGGTGAAGGAGGTC
>VURO01009656.1:0-22412 GCA_015108175.1 Pelvicachromis taeniatus
TATTTAAAATATTAATTAAAAAAAATTAAAAATAAAAAATATTTAAATTTTTTTTTTTTTTTTTTTTTGCAACCATTTGGACCTGGTAGTGATGATAAAGAATGCATATGTGTTCTTAATAAAATATTTATTTGGATAGTGGATTTAGTCGCATGGCCACTTTAATTAGGAGTCACTGAACTGCCACCTGTTTCTCTGCCATCTTTTACATACAGTTTATGTCCTTGTCTATGTTCCACTGGCTGCTCATGCAGGGTTTTCACCACATTATTGGTGTGGATTGGAGGATTCTGTTAAAACAGCATGAAAATAGATGCAGTATGTCTACTATGCAACTTTTACTAATAAATCTAATGTCACTGATGCAATGCCTTTGAAATCCTCTTCAGCATACAATGTGTGCAGGAAGTGTAATCTGAAACGACATTACTGCTCAGTTGTGGCAGTGATCAGAATATCTTTACTTAATATCCCTTTATATTGCCTCATTTTTTTTTCTTCTAATTCTTTCTTATGCAGGTCAAAATTCAGTAAAAGATAAAAAATCTCTTAGAAATAAACACAAAATCACGTATTCCCACGACATATTTAACATGCAAAGATTTGGATTTACATAAGCGTTGATGCACACATACACTGACACCCTTCACTGCGGGCAAGCGCCATCCCCTGCTTGGCTTTCCCCATCATTCTCTCCCCTTCTCTAGCTGTGATCTGATTGGCTGTTGAATGGGTGAGGCTCACTGCAGAGGCAGAAACCAAGGGGAGGGGGGCTTCCCCCGCTTAGCACGACTCATGCACACAAAACCAACCACCTACACACACTCGCTCATACACACAAACAGGGAATCCCTCCTTTTCTCATTTCAGCACACGTCCCGTTTTTGGTTACAGAGTGCTGGTAAATTATTCACATCAAGCGCAGGTTTTGAAGTGCTGCCCAGTAGATAGGATGAGGTGGTTTGGGGTATCTCTGCACTCCGTGCGGTTTTTGAGAGCTTCACCTCATTTTACCTTTACCAATAGGAGACTGGGATTTGCTATCTGCCAAAAGTAAGATTCCCACCAATGTGTTATTTATAGGGATGTCTCAGGTTTTGGGCTGAGGGTAACACTTAGTTATGCCTTCACAGGGTAAGAGGAGCCACAGTGCTGTAAAAGTGCGGTACAGCTGTCGAGTGCAGACGTTTTATGTCAGATTTTACTACTGATGTATGTGCATGTCTGTGTTTTTGTGTGACGGCACGAGGGAGCCCCCAGCGGATCGAGAGAGGCTCAACGGGTAGTGTTTCTGATTCATCTGTTTTTGGGTGTGTACCTGTTACTTTGTTCAACGTGCATGCATTACTGGGAATATACAATGCTGATTTCTTCTTGGGTTTTTTTTTTGTTTGTTTTTTGGCATATTTGTGACACTTAAGTGTTTCAGATCATTAAATGAATCTGACATAATACTGACAGCAAATCGTAAAACGATTTAAAAACTGCATTGTGTAGTCATTAGGATTATATTTGTCTAATATTCTGAAACATGTAAGTGTGACAAATATGCAAAACCATATGAAATTAGAAAGAGGGCAGCACTGTACTCATAGCGGTTTCTTTTATATATTGTGAACATTTTTGAAAGGGTGCGGTGAAAGAATTATGGTGTTGGGCACTCTAATCAGCATAGCTGAAGGTCACTGAGGTCTGACACAGAGGACATAACACACATAATGAGATGATGATGTCTCCTTTACTATTTTGGGAAAATCTGGAGCTGGAGCCACTGACATCCCCAGAATAATTTAAATCATGTGACACCACAAGCAAAATCCCATGCAGTAACCTAATAACTGTTCATCATATTTTTTTAATAATCACATTTATTTTGGTCTTGCTAGCAAAGTACTAAATTGAATATGTGAAATTTGCTGTTCCTGCACTTGAAAGCCGGTGATGGGGCAGTGTTACTAATAATAACTGAGCTGTAATATGAATAGAGACATCCTTATACGGAGAAGAGCCACAGAGGTAGGGAGCTGGTTAGCTATCTCATGCCCAACGGTCACGGATGACATTAGTGTCAAGCTGACCTGCCACTAAAAAGGCCTGGACTCTTTCCCTTGCTCTGTTTGTACGTATATCTACCCCTCTGCATGCATGCTGTGTATGCTGCTCTACGTCACTTCCAAAAGGTCTGACTGTCAGCAGCTCTGGGAGAGTCACAAGACAGGCAGGGTGCCTGGGTGGGATCAGTGTGGCTCAGCTAGCTCTGTGTGGCACCATAAAGAGCCCACAGCATGACTTTACCGCAAATGTTACTGTAGGAATGCAAGGAATGATGGAGAGCAGTGTGAGTGACTCGTGGATCCTGTCAGCTCTGATAAGATCATGTGAGACACGCTGGCTCTGAGTTTCCCGTTTTAAGTCTGATGATAACAATGATATGTGTGTTCCTATCAGCTGACAGTGACCAGGTCATCAATTAGATATGTACAACTATTTTAGGCAGAAAGTTTGTTCCATAATGTAGTTGGTCACAGTTACACCATAGTAGGTTGATAGATCTTTCATGTATCAAGTCAAATAATATGTAATCAGTTTTTTTAAACCGACAAAGGATAGAGCAGGCAATGTTACAATTCAGAGTACAAAAAAATGATGAGTGCATTCTCAACAAGTACCATGATGTATTGATAATCTGATTGATAACAGCTGGGACAAACATCTCTGGTGTTGCACAAAACTGTCAACATGACTTGGCAGTTACACTAGCAGCTGACAATCTGTCAGGTTCTATATTTAGGTGTTTTAAGCTCAATGTTAGAAATGTAAATATGCTCACATCAACTGGGTTAACATGACAACTTTTTAGCTGTTAGGTTTTATTTTAGCATTTGCTAATTAATTCTGAACACAAAGCTGTCTCACCGATATTTCAATTAAATTAAATTCAGTTCGATTCAATTTTATTTATATAGCGCCAAATCACAACAACTGTCGCTTCAAGGCGCTTTACATTGTAAGGTAGACCCTACAATAATACATACAGTGAAAACCCAACAATTATATGACCCCCTGTGAGCAAGCACTTTGGCGACAGTGGGAAGGAAAAACTCCCTTTTAACAGGAAGAAACCTCCAGCAGAACCAGGCTCAGGGAGGGGCGGCCATCTGCTGCGACCGGTTGGAGTGAAAGAAGGAAGACAGGATAGAGACATGCTGTGGAAGAGAGACAGAGATTAATAACAAGTATGATTGAATGCAGGGAGATCTATTAACACATGGTTAACACATTTCCTTAACTTTACTATAAAACACCAAAGTACCATCCATCCATCCATTTTCTTCCATTTATCAAGGATTGGGTCTTGGGGAGCAGCAGCCTAAGCAGAAAAGCCCAGACCTATTTCTCCCCAGCCTCCTCTTCCAGCTTAACCAGGGGAATACAAATGCTTTTCCAGGCTAGAGAGAGACAAACTCTCTCTTGGGTCTATGCCGGGGAATGCTCCTGTATGTTGAGATATTTGGACAACTATCCAGAAAATATAATGGGTAATCTATTCTATTGGACACATGCATGGTAGACAGTCTTGAGTCAAATCAATATACAGAATTGTTGGTGCTGTACTTCAATATGGCTTTTTACTGACACTGCCAGTGACCAATCTGGAATGAGCTAGAGTTTGCACAACCACACAAAATTCACTACTGATTCACAGAACATGTCATAGATTTTGTCCATCCCACTGAAGTTACCCTAACTTCCACTACGCAATGCAATGCATTTTGACATTTATTTACTGAAAGCAGATCAAATGCAGAGTAATTTTTAAAAGCAACACCAGTGCAAACGGGGTCCTCCACTGGGACTAACGGCTTCACATTGGAAACTAGACCAACATGCAACCAGAAACGGGCAAAAATCAAACATAATTCAGACAAAGCTGGAACAGCATAATAAGTTTAGATCGTAATATTCTCACCAAATGTATTTGCTATCCAACAGATGTTTCACCTATTTAGTGATTTGTTACCCATATTCTGCAAAGACTTGCCTTTAATCCTTCTCTTATTGGCTAATGTTTGCTAGCTAACCAAGTAGACTCTCTGATCTGTATTTACATTCATCTTAGTAGAAATATTCACATTGCATTGGTAGGATACCATTCTGAAATTTATGATTTACCATTTTGTGATCTTTGTATTTTGAGTCAAACAGAGAAGATATTGCTACTATGCTATACTAACATGTGTGTTAGTCCACACATTCTGTGTTCATGGACAGCAAGACAATTTCGAATATGGTGTGCTTTGCTTGTTAATGGGTTTATTGTTTTATATAGTTAAAAGAAACCTTTGCAACAGCTGTTGTGTTCAAAAAATCAAGTTCAACTTTGTACAAATCACTTCTTGCTTTGACTACTGACAGTTCTGGCACGTTGGCATTGAATGATCAAAGACATGCTGAACTTAGGGAGGGTTTTTGTTTATGTCTTATGTTGTTGTGACTAACGTATGTGCGTGCCGCATGTGGCATGCATGCAGAGGGTATATCAATTATGCATGATTGCTTTGCATACACTTTAGATGGCTTATTGTTGTTCACGGCTTTTGGGAACATAATTGAGCATTTTGCATAAGATAGCATTTCAAAGAGGTTTTTCTTACCCCATTATACTGAACGTACATAACAACCATAGAAAGGAAAGAGCATTAGTCTTCTGAGGAAGTATGTGACTGATACACGTCTTGTTTAAAAGACAAGGCTACTGAATTTTTTTGTAGGAAGCACAGTCAAAATTTTATTTAGTTTGATGTGAAGTATCTAAAAAGGATTCTGACATTCATTTATCAGATACTAGCAACATTTTTTTGAGACCGAGTGCAGGTCATAAAATAACAGTTTAGAAAAATACTGCTATTTTCATTTGTGTAGTCTGTTAAACAGATTAGTTTATTATTATTAATTATTGGCAAGGGTGATGGCTGTGTACATGAAAGCACATTTACCTGTTCTGTGTTTCCATGACTACCTGGCTGTTTCATTAATCCCTCACTTGGAAAATTATCTGTTTTCTTTTTATTCACGTCAACAGGCCATCATGTGTTTTCATATGTATGCAAACTCAATCAGCAAGAACAAACAAATTTGAAGCAAATTACCAATAAACATCAAGTGAATGAATGTTTAATCTGTCCTGAAATAACAAATGCCACCGCGCGGTTATTTACATCGCTGAGTGTTCTTTGCATTGACTTATTTGTGTTTAGTATTCAGTTTGAATCAAACCTCATCATGTCTTCATGTATGATCAGCTGTCTTTCCACTTCAGAACTGAGATTTTCAATTTACTTCTTCCCCTCCATCTACTGTCCCAAACCTCCTTGATTTTGTACTATTATTTTCCTCATATTCCTCTTTCTTTTTTAAGTTGTTTCAGGCTGGAAATCAACAAACCGCCATGTTAGAACAGCAAAATAGTCAGCTGTGAGTCTGATGTCTGTTGTTAAGTCAGAGAAACTACTGTACTTATAAAAATGCACATATTATTAAATGATTTGAAGCCTCAGTGTACAGTGTATTTTCAGGTTTTACAGTCAGTTTCTCCCATTACAACAAAGAGGTTTACTTGAGCTTTCAGCTGCACATTTATTAGTTATTAAATTATTAAATGATTCAGTTAGGTTTATTCCACAAAAGCACAGGGCTCAGGTAAAATATAACAATGGCTAAAACATGGTGGAGATGACGTTTCTCCCACATGGACTCTCTACAACATAAAAACCATCTGTTTAAGATACATTTGATCAAATGTTATGAAAAAAATCACGACCATGTACTTGAAGTAACAGATTGCATTTTCGTCACTATTTCACATTTGTCTATAAAATACACACTTAAATGTCTATTAAAGTGTTGGATCTCGGATGTTGGCTGAAATTTGTACAGCTCATCAAAGAAGACAATTATCTCCCTCCCTCCATCATCCATCCTCTTCCCTTTATCACATTGGTCGTGGGGGCAGCAGCCTAATCCAGTTTATCCAGTGGAATTCTGAGGCATCCCCAGGCCAGCTGACAGATATAATCTCTCCAGCTTGTCCTGGGTCTATGCCAGGGCCTCTTCCTAGACAGGAGGTGCCCAGAAGGTGATTTGGCACCTCATCTAGTTCCTTTCGATGTGTAGGAGTGGTGGCTCTACTCTTGACCCCTTCTGAATTACTGAATTTCTCATCCTATCTCTAAGGGAGAGGCTAGCCACCCTTTGAAGATATCTCATTGTATTTGCAATCTCATTGTTTCGATCATCATCCAAAGCTCATAACCATAGGTGAACACGGGGATGTAGATTAGCCAATGTATTGACAGCTTTGTTTTTATGTTCAGCTCTCTCTTAACCACAATAGTCAATATGGCAGTGCCTTTAAACCCGTATTCTTATCCTCAGTTTGTAGTAAGAAGTTCAGTTGTGTGGAAGTCTATAGGAAAATGTCCCTCAGCACCTTTACTCTGCAACCTTAGTATAGACTAAGGTATATTTGTAATGACACAAACATGAACTTTTTAGGTTTAGGTTCATCAGTGATGAGTTAAAGTGACAACTTAAAAGTAACTAAAGTCCCATTAGTTACTGAGGCAATAAAGGATACTCATATGTCTTTGGTAGCCACTGGTTTTCTATCACAAGACCTGTAATAATAACCAAAGAAAATTCAATGTGACCCACTGTGGGGAAAGAACAAGAAAAAGCCTTGACATATGGCTGGATCAGCAGTTGCTGATACAACGCTACAAAACCTAGAAACAACTCAGACCTTTCAGATGTGCACATGGGAAGCGGTGATAGGAAAGAGGCCGATGGCAATTTGTAAATAACAAGTATGTCCAATGTCAACAAGCTGAGAATGGCATATTGCAACAGACTGTTGCTGCTGAATGAGTATTTTGTACATGTGTTCTTATACAGCTGAGCAATTTCAACCCGAGGGTCAGGTCACGTGTGGTGAGGGATGGGCTGATTCAAAGGACACCTTTGTTCATGTTACCATGCTTGACTCATACAAACATAACTGTTAAG
The DNA here is from genome assembly GCA_015108175.1 of Pelvicachromis taeniatus. Classification (NCBI taxonomy): domain Eukaryota; kingdom Metazoa; phylum Chordata; class Actinopteri; order Cichliformes; family Cichlidae; genus Pelvicachromis; species Pelvicachromis taeniatus. Next base: position 7,066 of record VURO01009656.1, read on the forward strand.
GCGAACGCCGTCAAGCACGAGATGGACCCAAGGAACAGATTCAACCAGAACATAAAGATTTGTGAAAAGAGTTTGTTTACACACATGAGTGGTCTATACAGTGTTGGGGAGGTGATGCGAGCTGTACACGTGACAGTGAAAATAGGTGGGCAACTATAAACACAAGTGCACAGGCGGGCAATATATACAGGGGACTAGATACTGTGACACTATTAACTGTGGAGACCATTTAACTATGACGAGGGCTGAGGATGCTGTGACTCTGAAAACTAGAGGCAGAAAAGTAAGCACATTCACTATGAAGACATAAATCATGAGCTATGACTGAACACTACTAGACATATAAATCATGAGAGGAGGTTCGACAGGCGAAGCTCCGGGCGAGCGTGAGTCAAATCCTGAGGCAGGCAGGTGAGTCTGGAAACTAAGACAGTACCAGTGCTGAAAAGGAAACTGCCTCAGGTGAGTCCTGCAACCTAGTGATGATAACTGTAGTGAAGTGAAGAGGTAATCCATATAGGCAACTGGAAACAGAGGAAAACGAGGTGAGTCTAAACAATGGCAGGATGCATGAGCTGACCAACACTAACTCTGGTTAGCAGACGTTCTCGTGGAGAATCGTTGTCAGGGCTGGACTATACTGCTGCGATAATCAGCGTCAGGTGTGGATCCTAAGGGAGAGTGACGAAGGCTCTGCCCAGAGGAGGAGACAGACACAGCGGAAAACTACTGCCACTCACCCGGACCGCGACAATAACCGCACAAGGAGTGACTCGTGTCAGGAGTGACTAACCTGGCAATGAAAAAAAGAAAAAGAAAAGAAGCAATTTGCAACCTGTCTCCATGGCAGTCAGCATTCCTTAGTCTTCTTTGTTTCTCAGGTACTTCTTCACAGCTTTGAGGTGTGTTTGGATTTATTATGTGACTCCAAGGCACACCTGAGGGTGAAGCATCTTCTCTTTGGTCCATGTGGACCAAGTATGAGACCAAAGATCCTTACTAAGAAAGTGGAAATGGAGCAAGGTCAGGTAACTTTAGGTTTAACTCTGGGTTTTAAGGTAAGAAGCTGGTTCACTCCTTACAGAGGTACTGTACATTTCCATGGTGACTTAGACTGCATAACCAGTTTATGTTTGAGAAGAAATTACCACACACAAAATCTTATTTTCAGGTCATTTAGATCTTTGAAAGACAATGTTGCCGTTCACAGGAGATCACATAAGCCCTGGTTCACAGGTAGGTTCACAGGTTTTTTGCTTTTTCCTGATCAACAAATAGAAATGTATTTAAAGATGTATATTTGTAGTTTGGTTTTTACCTTTTGGTTACAAGAACATTTAAAGCCACTTAATTTTTCTATCACATTTAAGACAGAAAAATGTGACTTTGAATAGAACAACAACTTCAGATGACATGTTTTTGTTTGTATTTTGGAAAAGCTGATATCAATGTCCTGCTGTAAAACTCTACTTTTATTACAAGTAAATAAGGAATCTAATTAAATGCTAAACAAGTGCAATCCAACAAATTGCACTTGTTATATTGTGTATGTCTATTTTCTTTCTTTTTTTGATCTTTTACATTAGGGAGATGACAGTTTCTCTCTTTGTCTCTGTCTTTGTTTCTTTCTCTTTCATGCACACACACACCCACAAATCACCCCACCCCATTCCCAAATACCTCCCCTGGTGATCTGCAGACATTGTTACAGCAAGTGAAAAGGCGTGGCCTGCACACAGACTCATGGGTTCAACGAGGGCGTTTAAAGGAGGGGCACAAGGGGGCTTAATGTGAATGTTTTAGGGGCCATGTGGGGGGGAGTGAAGATGTTCTCTTTGGAATATCTCTGGCAGTGTGAATACACTGAGTATATGTAACTGTGCGTGTGTGTGTGTGTGTGTGTCCAGTAAGCAGCAACAGCATCCTTTGACTGACTTAACAAGCATAAAGTCACACTGCATGCATGCCTGTATCTTAATATGTCAGTAATCACGACTGCCATGTGCGTGTGCCATTTGTGCAAAAGACAGGAGCGTTCACTGAAGAAGTCACCAGTGCAAAGGCAGGCTCTTCTTGCTCTTCATTACTTCTTGCCAACCATACAGCCATTTACATTCACTCACACAACACTGCCCATCCCCTCAAATCCCCATCTTCTATCCAACCAGTCAAGTGTGTAGATGTGCACACATGCATCTGTACACTCACTACAAAAATACCTATTTGATTAGTCCCTCCCTTAGACACATGGTTATTAACTATCAGAGGACAAAATTATGTAGAGCAATGTTGGGATGGGCAGAAAATCACAGCAGTGCCACCATCATCTTTAGCATGCTACTCAATTGAGAGAAATACAAGCATGTGCATGTGGTCCCAAAGACATTTTACACGTGCACACATTTATCCTGAGAAACAGTGATGCACTCCCAATTTCTGATTCATTAACTCATGCATTAAAAAGGCAATGAGGCAGGTAACAAGAAATTGGTTTTTTGCACATTTTTAATCATGTTATCCTTCATCAGTTGTGATGGCATAATTAAACTTTATAAAAGGGGGGTTATTTTTTTGTATGACCATTTCAGAAAAGTTGTCTGTGAGAATAATGAAAAAAAAAAATCCATATATATATTTGTGTGGCTGAGGATTAAAGAAGCTAAAAAACCCTTTTCCTGCTCCTCAGATTATTTATATAAATATTGAATTAGTGTGGTGGATCCAAAACACTGCTGGTGCTGTGCTGTGATCGCAGCGTAGAAGACACATGACTTCACCGGATTGAGCAACCAGTGGATGAAGTCATGCAGTGTAAAAATTTGGACAAAAACCTCTTTCCCTCAGCTAGAACACTGAAGATGGGTTGTGGAATGGCCTTCCAGCATGACAGCCATCCTATTGAAAATCTGTGGAGGGAGCTGAATCTTTCATTTGCCACGTTGCTGCCAAGAAACCTACAAGAATTAGAGAGTTTCTGCAATGAGGAGTGGGCCAAATACTCATCTGAGATGTGTGCAGACATGGTTACCAACTACATAAAATGTCTTACTGTTGTGCTTGCCAACAAGGGTTTCTCCACCAAGTACAAAGTCATTCTGCTTAAAGATCAAATACTTGTGCTGTATGTTGGTTCAAAACAATTAGGTCTAGCTAGCTGAATATCAACATGCTTACTTTTCCTGCATATGTCAGAAAAATGTGCTTCAGAAATGTGTCCAGATACACTCTTATGCACATTTTCTGAAGAGAGGCCTGCACGTGGCTTCACAAATCCCATTCAGAACAACTGGCATGTAAGTAACTGTTGAAATATAAAGGGTAAAACAGAACTTTGTAAACAAATAAAACAAGCTTAATCACTAGTTAGATAATTAGTTGGTGATAGTTGGCATGTCTGTGACCTTTTCAAAGTGCAGCTTGCCTTTCAGCCTGTGGTAGCAGGAATAGACTCCAGTGCCTGGATGGGTGGATGGGATGGACAATAAACACAGTAGCAGTCCAACTGACTGTAATTTAGAAATAAATTCAACAGTTAATGCGTTACTGTTGAGTGTATAAAGCATTTAGTAAATGTTTATATGCAGAAAAGTACATTATATTTTATATTAGTAGAGTATATACCGTATTTTCGGGACTACAAAGCGCACCTGAAATTATGAAAAAATCATATTTTGTTCATACATTAGCCGCACTGCACTAAAAGCCGCAAGTGTTTTAATGTTTAATTATCATATGTAAGAGAATATACACAAAGGGGATTGTCAGGAAAGAGATGACGAGGCGGGCCGCTAGTAGCCCGCTAGCGGTGGGCTAGTAGCGGCGGGCTAGTAGCTAGTAGCGGCAGTGCACAGCCCGCCTCATGGAGGGAGGGAAGGGCGACGGAGCGACTGCTCCACCAGCCTCGGAAGAGCCCCGCAAAGTGGGCCGCGCACCGCCGCCCAACCGACCAACCGACCCAGCCCTTATCCCAAAGTTACCGATCTGACTTGCCGACTTCCCTTAGCTGCCTTGTTCTAACATGCCAGAGGCTGTTCACCTTGGAGACCTGCTGCAGATACGGGTACAGGGCCAGCGAGAGCCAGCTTGCTAATCTAGTCTCTTTTTCGCACTACTTTGGCTGGCGGACGGACATGTGACCAACATATCACTGTTTTCCGTGTCTGATCACATGCCTTTCCGCCAGGCAAAATGGCGGGACAAACCAAAACAAATCCTCTAATGTCACAAAAATCATGAAAAAGCCTTAGAAAACCGGACAATAAGCCGCAGGGTTCAAAGCTTGTGCAAAAAGTAGCGGCTTATAGTCTGGAAATTACGGTATATGCAATCATGTTATTGCATATACCGTTTTTTCACAAACGTTTTTTTTGTGAATTTTTCACACAACAGAAAATGTTTTAGTCTTGCACATTGTTGGTGAGTTACATCGATGCGGAATTTAAAGCAGTTACTACCGAACTGGTACTTTAAGACCAAAGCATTTACTTTATTGCTTTTTTTTTGCTTTTTTAAATCTCATTGCCACCTTTATCACACATAAACCTGGAGAAAGATTTACTGCTAATTTGACTGAAAACACATTTACAGCCTGTGCTCTATTTCTGAGAAGTTTTCTTGTGTTAACTACCCTGTAAAGAGAGGTCACCCCCAGGGTCATCACTCCCCCCTCTCACTCCCTGCTGCTCTTCTACTCTCTGCTCTCTCCTCTCACCATTTAAGACAGGCCATTGAGGTTAAACTGCGCCTTTCATTTTCCCGCTTCATCTCACACATTTCCCTCTCCCTCTTTTCCTTGCCGCCAAAACTAAACCCGGCTTTCTGCTCGCTTTTGCTTTCTTGTGTCCACCTCATGTCTTTTCAGGGGTCATCTGTGAACTTGTCCCTTTCACCCTTACTGACCCCCAAACTGATTGTTCTGCAGCCAGTCCCTTTGTCAGCAGGCTCCTCTAAAGATTTCATTTATTCCACTAACTAGCACACAGGAAAACAGGCCTTCGTCTGGGTTAGGCACTTCACTCGCACATTGTTACAAGTTAATATGGTCACTTGAATGATCTGTGACCTCCTTTCACTTGCTTTGCTCTGCTGCTTCTGACCATGGGTGGTAGTTGCACAGAACACACACATGAAGATCATGAAAGGATCTGGAGTAGTTCAAAATAAGGAGCAATGCAATGCAGACACAAGAGAAAAGACAGTTGAGGTGCAAATAAAAACTTTATATCATGAAACAAAACACTAATTGATTTAAGAAAATACTTTGTGCCAAACTCTATATCTTGTGATACTTTTGGTACCTGAAATAGTAGTAGTAGTCAGTCTGCTATCAGTCTGCAGTTGATTGGGTCAAGTATGCAATTACATGCAAACTGGGATCATATGGTGAGTAACTATGATTGCACTGCAAATCAGTTGCAGTCCATATACACAGAAATTCACAATAACTACTTACATTGACAGTCTAGACAGAACTTCATAGACCTGAAGGGCATATTCAGAAATTCCTTCATAAATAGTAAGGTATTTGCTACAGAACAGTGATTTAACTGCTCGGCATCCCTGTTTTTATATATGAATATAACCAGAATCAAACCAGTTGGGAAGCAGTTGAATTAACACATAAAAGATGACTGCAGAGTGACTCAGATTGCTCGCAACATGTTGGCAGTCTGTCTGCAATTAAATAATAAGACTGTAATTATTTGCAAAAGCATTTAATAATTTGTCTGTATGCTGTATCTACATTCAATTGGTCACTGACATTAAAAAAAAAAACAAAAAACAAGTACCGTAATTTCCGGACTATAAGCCGCTACTTTTTGCACAAGCTTTGAACCCTTATTGTGCGGTGCAGCTTTTCTAAGGCTTTTTCATGATTTTTGTTACATCGTAAGAGGATTTGTTTTGGTTTGTTCCGCCATTTTGCCTGACGGAAAGGCATGTGATCAGACACGGAAAAGAGTGATATGTCGGTCACATGTCCGTCCGCCCGCCAAAGTAGTGCCGTATGGATTAGCGTGAAAAAGAGACTAGATTAGCAAGCTGGCTCTCGCTGGCCCTGTACCCATATGTGCAGCAGGTCTCCAAGGTGAACAGCCTCTGGCATGTTAGAACAAGGCAGCTAAGGGAAGTCGGCAAGTCAGATCCATAACTTCAGGATAAGGATTGGCTCTAAGGGCTGGGTCGGTCGGGCGGCGGTGCGCGGCCCACTTTGCGGGGCTCTTCCGATGCTGGTGGAGCAGTCGCTCCGTCGCCCTCCCCTCCCCCCGCAAGGTAGGCCGTGCACCGTTGCTACTAGCAACTAGCCCGCCCGCTAGCGCACCTGCGGCTTTTAGTCTGGTGCGGCTAATGTATGAACAAAATATGATTTTTTTCATAATTTCAAGTTGTGCGGCTAATATTCAGGTGCGCTTTGTAGTCCGGAAAATACGGTATTCCTTTGTCATACGAAGGGTGCCATCTTATTTTTACTTTAATAAGCTATTAAAGGGAGTGTGAATGGAGACAAAATGGCTTGTTTGAGACACTGAATAAACCCGGGGGATGCACGAAGGCGCAGTAAAAGAGAAATTATTATGATTTAGTGCATAATGCAAAGGTACTCCAGTAGAGTCCACCTTAAAGTTATGGGGGGAAATGAACCACTTTAATTTGTGAAGTCTGTCAGTTTGACTTTATAAACAAGCATGCTTGCTGCCTACAAGACTTGATCAGCTCAGAAATAAAAGTATTTAAATCCTCAGCAATTAAAGACGACTAGTAGATGATATAGCTCATGGTCATAATCCATGACCCAAAACGATGAAATTCATTTTCTTATGTGAGGTCTTGGATTATAATGAAAAGGTTGGACTTTGCATGTAAAAGGTTTGTACATTTGTAATTTATCAATCAGTTAATGCAAATAATTGCTCGTTTCTATCCACTGTATACGTGACACCTATTTCTCACGATCAAAGCTGCACTTTGAAATATCACTTTTCTTTTTCTTTCTTTTTTTTCTTTTTAACTTTTTCTTGTGCTCATGTGTTGGTATAGCTCTGCAAGAGGAATGTCAGGAATTTCATCTGGTGCAGTCAGGTGTAACACGGTCATGTTGGTACTTTTCTGAAATCCAAACAGAATAACTCACAACTGATTCCTTTCCCACCTGGAGCGTTTAACTATCCTGTGGGACTGAGCTTGAGCCGTATGCAATCCACTGACATGCTTGAGAACATTTTGGGAAGACACCTTGTCGATATTCACACACAGCGTGCCGAAGTCTCTGTGGCTTTTTCTCCACGCTAAGAGACCTGACTGACAGGGAAGCGCTCCATTCCAGGGTTCACATATAAATAAAACATCTACTTCAATCTTCACTCGTGCCTCCAACATTCAGAACATGCTGTCTTGGTGTACTTATATGTATATTATCTGTTCCCAAGAAGCAACTTTGCCTCCCATCCCCAAACCTGACCTCACCCCTCTTTTCCTCTCGCTCCAAGGCTGCCCACACACCCCGTCCGTTGTCTTTGAGATGCAGTTAGCGTGAAACAAGATTGTAATGACGTGGTGGGAATCTTGTGGTTTAAAGCAGGGCTGGCTGTCAGGAAGGGGGAGTAAAACTGACAGATACAGAGGGAAGACAAACATTATTTTCTGTAATTATGATCAGTTTATATTTCATTTTATTCTTTTTATATTACAGCCATGCACACACAGTATAATCATAGAGAAATGTAGCCATTGTAATTAACAGTATTGGTCAAGTTGCTTGAAAATAGTAATTAGTTACTAAATACTGATTACTTCTCCAAGAAAGTAATCCAGTTACCTTACTGATGACTCATTTTCACTTAGTTACTTTGAAAAACATGCTACACAACCTGAATAAGTAAGTAATAAAGCAACAGACTTTTCAGCCCAATTACATTTTTTCTGCATAATCCATCATATAAATTTGAATCGAATGAAAAGGCCTCTTTTTAAAACTTGTTTCATTAGTTTTAATTTATTAACTTTATGCTCATTGCATCAAGCAATAATTAAATGATACGCAACAGTCTTTGATTTGAAGAAATGTGTTTAACATTTAAACCTATTTTCTGTATATTCAAGCACATAAAATAAAATAATGTTTTGTGTTTACACTCACTCTTTCAAATAGATGCAAGTAAAACACAGCAAAAAATAAATTTGGCCGGAGTGGGTCCGGTGGAGGTTTGCCTGGTGCAGCAGCGGTCATGTCAGTGGGGGGATCCGGGTGTTTCTCTGTGAATGTCACATTCCTGTGGCAGCGTGCTTGGTGCTCGCTCAAATTTGAAATTTAATTTTTTGCTGTTGAAAGAAGTTTTCTTCCCACGCAGAGTGTACAGCGGACGCTAATGTCACTTTTTACAAAATCAAACTCAAAGTAATGTGAGTACTTCCACGCTTTAAACGCTGCGTGGTCGTACTCTCTCCTGCAATCCATCCATTGTTGCTCTACACATGTCTGTTGCTGCGACAGACGTTGAGAGACTCTCACAAACAAAATCACGGTTTAGTAATGCAGAAATGCAGCATTCTTATGGGAAAGTAACAGTAATCTAATTACTTTTTTGCAATAGTAATCCCTTTTTTTACTCGTTACTTGAAAAAAGTAACCGGATTACACGCTACTGCCCATCTCTGGTTATTAAAATGCTAAAACATCTATCTTAGATTGCAGAGGCAAAGCAGGGGGTAAAGAAGAGAGACATTTTCTCTGGGTGCAGAAGTGGATCAGTGACCTCATCACACATAAGGAGAGCTCACTGTGAGCTCACAATAAACTCAACACATTTCCATCTGTTTTGCAATGTTTCAGTAGGGTCATGCTTTATATCTAGCTGCACAAGCTGGTGAATGACCTCTTTTTATTTTCAAAGATTCATGAGGGGTACTTCCCAAAGTGTGACCTGCATAGGCCCATCCACTCAGTCCTCCTCGGTCATGCTGGTTACCACGATTGTTGCAAAAGCACAAAACTGAGTAATTAAACTGAGCTTGAATTTATTAGTGATGTGGGTGTTTTATTTATTTATTTATTTATTTTTACCAAACTGTGGGAATTAATGCAATTTATAGTTATGGTATGTCATTAGAATACATCTAAAAGGGCCACGGTGATTTATCTGGTTGGTGCTGGACACCTGAGGTCCATCCATAAAGCTGAAGCTGGTACAGGGTTATCTGAACCAGCTAATCTTAAATGAATATCTTCAGAAGATAGGTAGTGGATAAACAGATATATATGAGCATGCCCAGCGGGACAATCACTGCATCAAGTGACTATTTTTAAAATGAGTTAATGCTGAGTTGATACATCGATGTTTCACGCTGATATTTGGCTTTTTTACAGGAATCAAGAGCAGGAAGAATTAAAGGGCCAACAGATACAAAAAGGTAATAAAGTTTAGAAACGCAATCTAGTGCTTGAAAATAAGGACCACAATAACATTACTACATTAACCCTTTGAAGTGCATGAAATGAATGTATACAAGGCTGGAATTCTGGCACTCAGTGCATTCTTCAAAAGGCCATTAACAAAATGGTCTCTCAATCTTTACAGCTTCAGGAAGAGAGAGGTGCTTTAGATCCAACGCCAACCATCACCGACAGAAAAGGGTTTGATCCAATGATTGATGAGGGCCTTAATGGAGCACTATGCAGACAAAAAGCCAGAGAGGAAATGCCTTCCATCCCACAACCACTTATTAGTAACGAGTTTCGGACAAAGCGGCCCCCAAACATCGTAGTGGCAATGGTGCTCATGCGCATAAGCCCTTTGAAATGTCTATGTAGGTGCATGTGTTTTGGTCCATGCACGAGTGTGTGTGGAGCACTAGCGTTGCATAGTGTGCACATTTATGTGAGAGTATATGCATTAACGTGTATGTGAGGATATCAAACTGGCTTGCACTAAACCCCTAATGGCTTCATATTCGATAAGAAACACCACTCAGCCAGAAAAAAATGCAAACACATCCTCTTGATGTTTCTATTCCAAGATGGCCTGCTTTCTTGGAAAGCTAAATGGAGCATTAGCAGATGGTCTCTGGATTCTGGTGGAGTTTTTTTCCCATACTGGGAAGCAGTTGTTTATTTTCAGTGTAACTAGATCGCAGTAAGGGAAGAACAGGGACGTAGTGTCAATTATTTTAAAGCAAAAATGATCTGTATCTCTATAAATAACATGATTAATGAAACTGTCTGTGATTTCTCAAATAAAAATGAGATGCTACCCTGCAGATACTTTATCACACGGTTTCATTACACCCACAGTATACACCCATAGCTGGGTGATGCAGTTCTTTGCAGGAATTTCATGAGCGTCGCATCTCAGACTGCATCTTCTTTGAATCTCCTCATCATGTCTTACAACGTTAAGTATGTGTGACAGAAAAGACCAGGCTTTTTCCAAATTGCCTGAAAGTGAATCATGATGGCCATTCAAGTGCTGTAGAGCAGCCTTTGAAGTCAAGAAAAGAAAGAAGAGTTGAGGAGAAAGGGTGAAAAAAAAACTGTCCGCCCTCACTTTCCCTCCTTTTTCCACTCTCTTTGTGCCTCTGTGAACTTGCTGTCCTTGGATGAGACACAAAGGCTCCGGAGGAGAAAGGCCTAAGAATCGCTGCGAACGCCACACACAAATTCTTTTCACCGAGCCAGCCGCTGAACCCAATGCCCACTCTCTGCTATGTGTGTGTATGTGGATATATATGCAACCCCCACCTTAGTTAATAAATGGTTTTGTCTTCCCACATTAAATCAGAAAGTAACATGACCACCAAATGAAGCAAAATGTCATTATTATGGAAATTCTATCATCTGTAAATAAAGGATAAAGTCTTATTAGGGTTAATAACCAAAAGTTATATTAAATGTGCCACAAAACATGTCCAATGTTACAATTCTATAGAAGGGTCAGGGCAGCTATACGGGTGTCCACATGGTGTTAAAAAACAAAAGCTTATTAATTAAAAAAAGGTGAGTAAAGGTAATGTGTATTACTGTATATTACACAGTAGGTGATTTAAAATATATATTAGATATTTGATATTAACATACCTGTAAATTTAACTTCTAAAGACGTGTAACTGGGAGTCGTGCCCCAAGTTTCTATCAGATACATGTTTCTGTAAATGCAATGTTGGATGTTTTGCTATACCACTAGCAAAAGCTATACACATGCTAATTCCAAATAAAATATGTTCTAATTGTTTTGTTTTTGAGGAAGGTTTGTCAGTGCGGAGAGGTTTCATTTAAGTAATGCAAAAAATTAGCATGTAATGTTAGCAATAGAGTGTATATGAAAGACAGAAATAGCTATCAGCTTACTTTTAACTTGAATTCTTTAAGGGAGTGAATCCTCTATTTAAAATAAATAATGCTACTTTTGATTTAGGACCTGAGTAATGATCTGAAGACGTATGCTTATGATCTGAATTTCCACTTTTTTCCCCATTCTTTTTTAAGTAAAAAATGCTTGTTAGCTTGTAAATTATATTCCCATTGAAAGTAACATAGACAAAAAAGCAGGTTATGATCTAGAGGATGGTTAGCTTGATATTTACAAGCCACTTCCATAGGAATGTGTGGTCTCCTCACATTCCTACGGAATTCACATCACATTCACATCCAACCCTGGTCTCGTTTAAAAAACAAGATGGCAGCAAACTGCCAAATTGGAGACATCAAAACTAATGGATACAGCCCCTGTGGATGCTGATATTACACAATATATAAAAATATATTGTGTAATATCAGCATGCTTATCAATTATGCTTTTAAAATTTGTAAAATTGTAACTTTTTTAAATTGATGGAACGTGAAAGGCACCCAAAAACACTACAACACTTTCGTTTTAGGCTTTTAGGCTTTCCATCTTTTTCTACTTTCAAAGTATCCAATTACACCGGTAAGTATTCTAAAGCATAGCATCCTGTGGTGTTGCCTAGATGGGTTTTCTAAAAGTACCACTGAAGGACAATATTTCCTCACCGAAATTAATCCTTAAGTGTCAGAAAAGTCCTCAGCGAAGACTTCCTAGTTCATTTCCTTGCCTGTGACCCTCACTCATTCAGTCCCACCCACAGTGACCCGGTTTAGGAATTCCAGGGGAGGAGGTGGGACGGAGCTGCCAAGGCGCATTCCATGGCTCGGACTCTGACAGATCTATGAAACAAAAGCAAAGACAAGGGGAGATGAAGGCATGACTGAAGAGGAGGGAGAAGGAGAGAACATGGGCCACATTGTTCTCTCACTTTAAATGCATCAAGGGTAGAAAAATCAGACCAAAAATCAAAGATAGAAAAAACGTGAGAAATGAAAGGATGGGAGAGCTCATGCTTCAGTCTTTTGTGTTTCAACTGTGCTAGTGTAGCATCTATTTTAATTACAATGTGGTAATTCAAAGCCAAGACCCACATCATGTAATATGCTTTCTTGTTGGGGAACACCAATCAGGCGTAACATTACGACCACTTACAGGTGAAATGAATAACACTGATTATTTCTTCATCATGGCACGTGTTAGTGAGTGTGGGAGAAATTGGGGAGAAAGTGAACATTTTGTCCTCAAAGTTGATGAGCAGGAAAAAAAGGGCAAGTATAAGGAATTCAGCAACTTTAACAAGTACCAAATTGCAATGGCTAGATGATTGGGACAGAGCATATCCAAAACTGCAGCTCTGGTTGGCTGTTCCCGGTTTGCAATGGTCAGTATCTATCAAAAGTGCAAGAAAGGAACAGTAGAGAACCAGCGACAGGGTCATAGGTGACCAGGGCTCATTGATGCAAAGTGATGCAAATTGATGGGAAGTGAAGGCTGGCCCATGTGTCCTGATCCAACAGACAAGTTACTGTAGCTCAAATTGTCGAACAATTTAATCCTGGTTCTGATACAAAATGTCAGAATACACAGTGCGGTGTTCATCACTGAAAGTACCAGCAATAGGTGAGTATCAGAGATGGACCATGGAAGAAGGTGGCATGGTTTAACAAATCATGTTTTGATTAACATCACACAGATGGTCAGGTGCATCTGTGTCACTTACCAGGGGAACACTTATCAGGATGCACTATGTTAAGAAGCAGACAGACCCTGTGTGATACTTTGGGCCATGTTGTGGCGGGAAACCTTGGGTCCTTCTGTCCATGTGGGTATTAGTTTAACACATATTGCCTACATAAGGCAGAACCTGTGGCACCTTTCAGCAGGAAAATGCATCCTGCCACAAAGCAAAAATGATCCAAAAATGGTTTGAGGAGCAGAGCAATGACTATGAGGCGTTGAATTCAAATTCCCCACATGTCAATCCAATTGAGCATATTTGGGATGTGCTGGATAAACAAGTCTAATCCATGAAGGCCCCACCTCATAGCTTACAGGATTAAAGGATCTGTTGCTAAAGATCTTGGTGCCAGATACCACAGCACACCTTCAAGGGTCTAATAGACTCTATACCTCAATGGGTCAGGAGTTTTGGCAGCAAAAGGGGGCCAACACAATATTAGGCAGGATTACTGTATGTGAGCATGTTGTTGATAACCCATGAAAACCAAAGAGGTTCTCTGAAAGTTTTCAAGTTAGACCAACTTTAAATCAACTCTAGCACCCATCTGGTGTGGAAAGACTAAGAACCACAATCAAACTTACTTGGTAAACTACCTCTAATAAGTAAAGACACTATACTATACTATACCTAACCAAAAATATAGTAGTTTGTATATATATATACATGTAGAACACATACCATTTTATATACAGGTTTACTCAATCCATATTGTACAATTCTAAGTAGTTAAAGTCAAAACCAAGCAATTTTACAGGTAAGGAATTATTTTAGATTTTGCTGCACCAAATCAGTTGAATTTGACATATCACAATAATCCTTCTCTGAAGCTAATAGAAAACACTGTATGCTATGCTAAATCAAATCAGTTCATCTTACAAAACAGTCATCACTAACATACATGCATTTGGAATGAGCATCAGATTTCAGTGAGAAATTTGTATATTGTCATGAAATCAAAAATTTCCCAAAGGGAAAAACAACTGTAGTAACTAAATGATAGCATAGTGCTTTTTGCTTACACGTTCATATGGAGTTTCCCCGCAACTGTCCGCAAATGCTAGTTTGGGGAAGTTTATTCTTTTGAGAAAATAATTCATTTAATAAAAACGTTTTAATAGTGCAGTTCAGTTAATCTGATATCTGTCTCTCCAACATCTCAAAAGGAGACATTTTTAATGAAATCAGATTTTTGCACTTTGGTTATTTGAGTAGGCCTTCAAAGAAAAACTGTTAGAAAATAATATGGATTATAAACATATTTAAGTGGCTCCTGCTATACTTTTGGCAATTTTTGCACACATTGAAAAAAAAAAATCCACACGCTAGCTCCTGAGCTGAAACCTCTCTGAGATATCAGTTCTCTGTGGACACCACCGTGTACTTATTGTTAATGTTGAAACTGGGAGCGTCACTGTGCACGTGAGTTTGACCATGTGGTCCTCTTTATCACAGATTCTTCTCCTCTTTTCCTCTTACACAACCATTTTTTCACTGCTTTTCCACTCATCCGCAAAAAGGATGACCGCAGGAGGTTGACTTCAAGAAGCTTAGACAGACAAAGCATCTGATTGAAAAGATGGCTATCCAAAAAGCCACCACAACAGCAGGGTATTTTTCACTCTGACAGCTATTAACATCCGCTTGGACAGCTATTAACAGAAAAAAAGCACATTGGTTTTCAGGTGGTTTTCAAGTAGCTATTGGGCTAGCATTTTTGTAAAATGGAGTAAATGACTTTATGTGGCTATGCGATACATGACTTTAAAGGGAACCCCGACTATTATGACAAGTTGCACTAAAATATGTACTGTGCTTTCAATAATATATAAGTGGTATTAAAATACGCAAAATCTTTTCCTTTTAAGCACATTTTATATAAAACCAATTTACCAGTAGGCCGCCATTGTTATTTACTTCTCAATGCACTCTGGGTAGTGACGTCATATAGTTGAACCGCATCAAGTTTACAGTTAGCAGTGCACTGGATGAAAACAATCTGTCACACAAGGACGCCAGAGTGGGGGAAACTATGTGGAAACTGCTGCCAATGGCAACGGCGACTGAGAGCGTTGTTGTAAAGAGCTCAATTTTATGGCAGCAGCTTTCCACGGTTATCGCATAACAACATGATAAAAACATTCATATAATTCTAATTTTTATTATACAGTGAAATTACGATATGGTTATTTTACAGATCCTCCATGCATCACAGTGCACCAACACTTTGAAGCCGTATGTATTAATCCTTCTTTGGGCAGCCCTCGTTA
>VURO01009661.1:2188-20563 GCA_015108175.1 Pelvicachromis taeniatus
GGGGGGGGGGGCGGGGGGGGGGGGGGGGCGGGGGGGGGGGGGGGGGGGGGGGGGGGGGGGGGGGGGGGGGGGGGGCGGTATGACTAAAACAGAGAGTGCTTGGACACTGCTAGCATGACGGACAGGTGACGGGGCTCCCACACAAACCAAAGCAGCGGGTGGAGCACATGTTTGGCTTCACCTGCACAGCGGTGGTGCTGACGTAGGTATCCCCACAGGTCCCCCTGTGTGGGGGCTGTCCACAGACACACCATCACACAGAGGTTCATGGTTTTAAAGCCATTTTTTGAAAAATGTATTGATCGTAATGTTAAATATTATTACACAGTAAAAAAAACAACTACAGGTAAAATAATGAGACCATCAGGATGGTTTGTGTTATTTAAGGCCACGCCCACACGTACACAGGTACTGAGATTTTCTGTTTTTAAAAACATCCCATCGACACGTAAACGCACAAAACTGTGCAGATGCAGCTGAGTGTGTGTTAGTGTGAGCGGCTTCATCACCTCAAAGGTGAATCACAAAGAGGATTTTGGCTCAGGAACACGTGTGTGTGTGTGTGTGTGTGTGTGTGTGTGTGCGTGCGTGCGTGCGTGCGTAGACACAGTGTGACGTCAGAGATGACGTTGCGTGACTACATCTCCGTTTTCCACGTCCACACGTAAAACAGACTTTTAGAAAATCTCCACCCTGGCATGAAATCTCTGCTTTCCGTGCATGTGGGCGAAAGGCCGTGTGTTTCATTGCTACCTGTAATTCGTTTGAAAACAATAAATGTGAGCGTGACCTGCTGAGACAAAGAAGTGAAATAAACTCACAGTGACTCAGCTGCTGGCACGTGGCGCCTCGCTCTGAAAGACAAGAGCGATCGAGGCTGTCATCATCTGAGACAGCGCATCACTGCTTCTAATGCACTTTAGTAATTATAATTATAATACATTTTATTTGAGGGTCCTTTCTAAAAGCTATCAATAAAACAAGGAGCTGCGGGTCGAGGAGCGGCGGGTCGAGGAGCTGCGGTCGAGGAGCGGCGGTCGAGGAGCGGCGAACAGCAGCACGAGGAGTACAGGACTGGAAGCTGTTGTTTGTACATTAACAGAAGTAAACGTGGTCAGACTGGGGAAACACAGTGAGCGGGGGCAACGCCAGGACAGCAGACCTAATCCAAGATATGACCCGGACTAATTTCTTAGTAGGGTTAGGTGGCCGGTAGTGGTGCGCAGGAAATGTTTACCAGTGTGCAGAGACTGGGAAACGTAATTAAACCAGTATTTCCAGTCCACTCGAGAACACAGCGTCTTTCACTTACCGGACATTTTGTGCCAAAACATGTTGCCAGTTGACATTTCCATCATTGTGAATCAATTTGCCCTTCGCAGTTAGACTCATTCCTCCATTATCATATCCCATGGTTGCATCCGCTGGGGAAACATGGACAAGACGACATTTTATTCTGCCTTACATGCTGTAATTCCTACAAATGGCTGTATCAGGTAGAGTTGCGTATGTCTTACCTGAGAGGTTGTATTCCAAGAAGTTCATGGTAGAAATGCAGCCGGAATTCAGTGACGTTAATAAGTCAGAGTCCTTTTTCTCTACACTGGCAGTTGTTGACACACTATAAATAGGAGACGAAAGCTTCACAGAGACGCTGAGGGCACCAAAAGCTGGGATGAACACGCTTGAAGGCAGATGGAGGATCGTTGCAGGGATTTCGATTCTTTGCTCTGGAATGGTGACGGCTGGAAGGTCAAAGTTGGAAATGTGGCGTGTGACGTAATTTAGGCTGATGGTTTGCCCTCCGATGGTCACCGATTTTTGTAGAGTAAAGGGTGAGACTGTGATCTCATATTGTGGAATCTTAAATGAAAGGAATGATGTGTTACCCCCCCGCAGGTACTCGGTGCTAATGTCGTAACCGGGTACTGATATTACTGGCAGGCCAGGCAGCGTGATTTCAAAAGCCTTGGTGCTGATCACCTTTGGGACGCTGAGGTTCGTAGGATCGAGTGTGAACGGCTCCACGTGCAGTGTCGTGAATGGTATGTTAAAGGCAGGAACTGAGACCGTAGGGGGAAGTGTGAGATGATCGGGGACGCCGGGGTTTTCCAGGCGCTTGTCTGTGTTCCTTATGGAGCTTGGAGTTCCTTTGAGCCATGAAGGCACTGCAGTGCTGATCTCAGGGATGCTAAAAGTGACACCATTTTCCAAAAGTTCAAACGGTATTGCATATTCATGGCCTTCCATGCTCTTCGTGTACACAACACTGGTAGAGACATTGAGGAATTGTAACTTCTTCATACTGGTGACCTGATCAAACCTGAGCACATCCCAGAGGGTATTCTGGTAAATAGGAATCTTAACTGTCTTCAAAAAAGCGAGGGGACCTTCTACCGACCCAGCCACATCCAAGCGCACCGCTGATTCGTCATTGGACAGAAGTAACTCACAAGCGTGAACGAAAGATGCGAGCTGCTCCATAACTCTCCAGGTGAGACACTGCTTCTCTGAGCTGATGGCCAGGTCAACGCTCTGAATGAGTCGAGCATCACCCAAACTACTCGGCTGACTTGCTTCGACGTTCAGTTTGGTTTTGAAGGTCGTTAAAGGAATAAAGTCCAGTTCTCCTTTAGTGACATGTTTTCCATTGGTTGTGAAAAATGCCAAATCGACGTTGTTGCTGCTTGTGTATTCAGCTGTTGCAAAGATTCGCTGCAAGGAGACTGCCAGAGCTAACTCCTTATTCAAGTCAAACAGAAAGACGTTGTTGGAGTTTCCTTTTTGTTTGTCCTGTTTGTCGAGGTTTGAGTTTAAGACGGTCTTGACAGCCGAACGCAGGCTGTTGGCAGTGAAGAAGAAACTGACCTTATTCTCTAGATCTCCAGCAAAGTTACAGCCGTTTACCATCATGATGTCTGTCTTTCCCTGGGTGGAGGTCTCCAGAGACACATAAGAAGAAAGTGCTTCCAGTTCCCAGTTCATGTCAAAGTTTCCTGCAGCCTCAATCAGAGGAATGCTAAAAATATACTTTAATTTTTTCTTGGATGATAGATTTGTCTTTGTCTTGGTGTTTCCAGTGAGCTCTTGATTCAGCTCCACGTTGAGGAAGGGCAGCTTGACCTTTGCAATGTTGGTTACAGAAGCTTCCATGCCCCTTTTGTTGAGGTTGACAGCACATTCGTGGTTTACATTGACGTTGTTATGCTCCAGGGACACAGCTGAGGCCACTTTTATTCCTCTCGTCCTTGTCAAACTGGAGGTGCCGTCAATTTTTATATTCAAAATGTCAAACGGTGACATTGAAGAAGTGCCAACACGAGCAACAATGTCAGACTGATTGTAAAGGCCTGCGCTGGCAACGAACGAAAGCATCGCGGATTTGAAGGAGAAGTCAAATGTCATGTTACCCATAGCTGGGATGGCTATGTTGTTGTGCATGATGGGCAGTCTAAAAGTGGGCAAAATTATTTCACTTAACGTTTCTGGAACATGAATGACAGGAAACCTAGAGGGCAGGCTGGACATGTGTTTGATGTACCGTGACCTCGCTTGGTCGTACGAATTGTTCAAAAATGCAACCACGTTGTCCCGAAACTCTTCAAAGTGCGCCTGGAAGATGGTGGCTTTGTGGCTGATTGCGCCGTAGATCGGTTTAAGGTTAGGCTCAAAGCTGTGGGTGTTAGGGTTCTTGTAGTAGTGAAGCTTCAAGTTCATGTCAAACGATTGCTGAGGTGTGGTGAGCAAGGTTTGGAATCCAGCATTTTCCCACAGCAGAAGTTCTCTGACTTCAGGTGTTTGTATCTGGAAATAAGGTACGGTCATCTCCGGGACAGAGAGCGGAATCGTCAAAAACTCCAGGTTAGCCTCTCCGTTTGCTGAAGAGTGGAAGAAGATGTCGACTTCGTTGTTTTCTGCTGTGATGTTGTGACTGTACTTGTACTGATTGAATCTTGCCAAAGCGAAGCAGGACGCATGCTGTCTCACAGAGTTGAAGGCAACACCACAATCATGCTGCAGATCGACCTTTCCAGTCAGCTTCAGGGGAAAGAAAACCTTTGAGTTTACTGTATTCTTAACATCAAAGACCACCTCAAATGGATGGACTGTGAACTCTAGAGAGTTGGACATGGACCCAGTCACCTTTCCAGTGAATTCAACATCATGATAGGCTGTGAGTGATACCTTCAGGTCCCCGATATCTGCCACTCCATCTAAAACCAAAACACTCTTCTTCACAGATGGCATTTCAGTTTCACATTTTGCGTCAATGCTAATCCGCTTCAACAGCACTGATTCAGCTGTCAGCGTTTGCTTGGCTTTCAAGGCCTCACAGTCAGTTTCTCCAACAAATGCCAACTTTGCAGTGCTCAAATTGACATCAAACTCCAGATTGCTTTTGTGACTACCTTCATCACCGTAGTCATAAATCGACCACTTTCCAGTTCCAGTAGTCTCTCCGGTCACAGTAACTCTGCCGGGTTCTACAGTGGCGGCTATATTCTGTCTCACTGATGCCTGACTTGAAGTCTCATGTGACGGGATATTCAAGCTGTGGTTATAGGCTGAGGCTATGGCTGCATGGATTCCGCTCTTTACAGTAAGATCCATTTTATTGACCAAGTCTGCTGTGTACATTTGGGTTGTGGCTCTGGCGATAGTCTTGGCAGAAGCCTCGGCAGAGGTCCCGGTGAGTGCCAGGGATCCTTCGTGGTCAATGGCGAAGGCCATGTGTGCAGCTTTCAGTGTTTCTGTGAACTGCAGCTTCCTCATTCTGGGCGCCTCCAGCTGAGCCGTGACTTCAAACGCATGCTCCAGCGGCTTGAAGCGTGACTTGGCATGAGAGGCAACAGTGGCTGTAAACTGTGGGGTTTGCGGTGTGGATGTTGAGTTTTCGATTTTCCCTGTTGTAACGAGAGCCAGGCCTTCCGAATACACCCTGAATTCTCCATGGAGTTTTCCAAAACGTGGCACACAAATGTCAGTGGGGATCCTGGGATAGGTGATCTGTGGAACTGGGCGTGTTAAGACTTCAAAGCCACTCCACTGTAACTTGGGAATGTTGAATCCTGGAAATGTTATTTCTGATAGAGTTATTTCTGGGAAGGTGAGATCAGGCAGTGCAGACAGGTAGAGAACTTTCAGATCACCAAAGATGTCCTCTGGGTCAGGTATTTGGAGCTCAAAGTCTCTGACTTCATCTATCAGAGCAATGATCCTAGCTTTTATCTCATCGACGTCTATCGTAAAGCCAGGGATGGTGTACAAGTTGAGGATGGTGAACTGGGGGAGTGAAATTTGAGCTGGGATGCTGATGTCCTGCAGATTCTTCATGTCGACTGTAAATCCTTGGATAACAAGATCAGTGAGAGGTAGCGTAAAAGTAGGAACTTCAATCGCGCCTCTTCTCAGTGAGCTCAGAAGTTCATCTACAGCCTGCTTCGTCTGCTCGGCGAGCTCACTGCCCTTTGCTGTTTTTACAACCTGCTCCATTAATTGGTTAAACGTTGCAGACATTAGTTCAACAATATTTCTGTAGGACTCACTCGCTCTGTCGAGGAATAAATACACTTCACCTCTAATGTCCATGTCAACGATTCTCTCCCTTGCATCCTCAAGGACGTCCTGCGCCTTCAGTTTAATGTCGTTGTAAAACGTAGTATCGATCACGTTTTTTAGTCTTTTTAGAGCATCGGCTACGTTTGTGTTTTTTAGTGCGTCCAAATATGTAAAAATGGAAGTCTGGATCTCTCTGAAGAAGTCCCTCACAGCCTCAGTTTTTCTCACCAGCTCATATATTTTAATCTGCTCATTGATGTAGTTCGTTAGTTCAGCAATCTTCTCGTTAGTGTCGTCAACGAAGGCACTGTACCAAAATGTCCTCGTTGATTTAAGAGTCAAAGAAATATATTCATTTAGCTCATCGATGCTCGTCTGAAAGTCGATCGCTCTGAGCTGATTGGTCACACTGGACAGTAATCGCATTATTTGATCATAAATGTATTCAAATCTGACAGACTTCAAAGCGTCTACCACTGACTGAACAGTCTTTTCAATTTTAAACTGCTCAACCAGAACGACCACCTGATCCATCAGCTGTTTCAATATATCGTCGAGGTCGTATTTTAAAATAAGATCCCTGATGTAGAAATACACTTCATTGACTTTGTTGGGGATTTCATATTCGTCAATCCAGTTGATGATGACATCATGCATAGACTCCATCACTTTTGCCATCTCTGAAGGGGCCATATTATAAGAGAACTGCTCAACATATGCAGCCCAGTCACCTGAAAGGAGATACTCCTTCAGATCGTCAAAAAACATCTTGATGTTAAAATCCTCAACGACTCGTTTCATTTCTGATAGTTTGTCTTTAATTGTCTCCAGGATTTCATATCTGGAGTCTAGCTGCTGCAGAAACGCAGCACCGCTTATCCGAAGCTTCTGGAAATCGATCTGTTTGATGACGTCCGCGATGACGTCGAGAACTCTGAGAACTGACTGCTTAATCTTATATTGGTCATCAAAGGCCCACACACGATTTCCAACATCAGAAAGCACATTTGCTATCTGGGCTTCAAGCTGTCCACCCTCGACGTACTCTTCAGCAGAAAAAACGATCTTTTGAGTTTTGGTGATGACGTCCGTTACTGTAGTTTCTAAATTCTTCCTCAGATTCTTCAAAGCGAGCTCCAAGTCGTGCGCCGTGACAGCAGAGGCACTGATCCAATCATCAAGTTTCACCTTCACTTGATTTACTTTGTGCTCCAAGTCTAGCTCTCGCATGAAGTTACTCACTCGTGTCGGCAGCCGCTCGAGCTTTTCTCTAAAGTTGTCGATGAGCTGATGGAGATCTGCGTCATGGATGAGCTGTTGCACTGACTCTAAGGTGAGCACCAGTGTGTTTCTGAGCTGCTCAAAAGCTGCAGGAAAGCTCTGCATGAGGGGAATCCCGATGATCCGACAGTCACTGTTCTTATCGTACTGCAGGAAACCTGACACGTTGAATTTTGCATTTCCTCCTAAATCTTCTAACATTATTGCAGAAAAGTCCAACCCAGCTTTCTCTGGATTGTTGGACACACTGGTCACCTGGTGGTAGGCACGGTCGCTCACTTTGCCCTTTACTTCCCAAGATAATAACTGATCGCTTGGAGTCAGGAAGCCTTCAAACATGTTCTTTAAACTAGCAGACGACTCCCCACCTGGAAGCTTGTGAGCTGCTGATATGCCGCTTTCATGTGCGAATGAAAGCGCTAGGGGCTCCGCTTTCAGCAGCAGCTGGCTGTACATGCCTCCGGCGTGCTGCCCACGGAGACTCATTTCTCCCGCAGTGTTGAAACCAGCATCCACGGTGAGGCTGAAAGGCATCGCCATGGCGCGAAAGCTGCTGTTAAAGTGCACAGGAGCAGAGCTCAGCTGTGCCTCACAGTGTGACGTTGAAGACAGGCCAGCAAATTGTAGTTCACAGCTGTGGCTGAGCTGGGCGTCCCTCACATGTCCAGACGTGCTGTATTTCATGGTCCCAGCCATAGGAGAGTCATAGGTGAGCTCATAGGTGTGTTTGACACGGTGTTGTTCTCTGTACGCGCCGGCCATGCGTCCACGGACACCCACCTTAACTGGCTCGAGCCTTACGTGACCCTCGTGGTTCAAAGTGATGTCACCAAACCTGAGGCCATTTCTCAGATTGAGTCGCGTAACAAATGGCCTGATATCAACGGCGGTGTCTTGCTTGTAGTAAATATGGTCACAGATGAGGTTGTGTGAGTGTGAGCGGAGGCTAAGGGTCCACAGAGTGAGGGTGAGTGCGTGGCTGTTTTCTGTTCTCAGCTGTCTCAGTGCTCCTTTCGTGTTTGCGGTAAAACTCAGAGCTCTTCTGCTCAGAGCCATTTTGGCGCTGCTTACTGTCGTTGCGTCGTACGCGTATGCCTTCAGGTCACCGCACAGAGACGCCCCGGCAGCTGTGACCTCACCCTCGATCTTCAGCTCCCCGCGGCCCTCGCCGCCCATGGCTTTGGTCGTGCAGGACAGCGACACTCCACTGCCGTCTATCGCACAGTTGAAGACATTCTCCACGGTAACAGGACTGCACTGTATATTGTTCGCTCCACTTGTGAGCACACCATTTTCTCCAGCTGTTACAGAAGCCTTATGCCAGACACGCCCCGTTTCAAAGGTCAAGGAACCCTCAGAGTTGACCTCCAGCCCTTTTGAATCCAGAGATCCTGATATCAGGAAGTAAACCCTGTTGTTGTCATCATACGCCTGGAGTTCAGCTGTGAGAAGGGCCATTTGGCTAGACACTCCAAACTCAACGTGGTTACTCAGTGATCCCCCCATGGCTGTGGCAGCGGCGCTGCACTTTACACTCAGTTGTGCATCCTTATATCTGAGCGTTGCCACGTGCCGCAGCGTGTCCCTCTGAGCGCTCGTTTGCGACAGGATGTTGAACTCTGAGTCTTTGTAGATTCCACGGACCGTGTTGTGAACTTGTAGGACTGGTGAGTCAAACTGCAGGCTCGATTCTCCTCTTCCTTCTCGAGCTAGTGGGCGTAGGTTGTAGCTGTGAAGGTAGGAAGCGTTGGTGTGGAATGGACCAAATTTGAGGAGTCCGTGGGCGGTGCCATCTCCTGAGATTTCATCTGAATTTGGGGAGGAAGTTGCATGAGCAGAGTAGTAGAGGGTGGCTTGCAGGCCTACAGGACTCGAAGCTTCCACCTTGTAATCGGCTCTTGCCTCGAGTCTGTCCGTCACCCTTAGTGTTTCTAAGACACTGAGGCTTGTGTCGATGAGGCCGTGGCTGAAGGAGCTATTCAGAAGGTACTTGAGATGATCATCGGCTCTTCCCGACATCATGCCAGTCCCTTAACACAGACACAAATGATACTATGTTAGCGTGCACACATGGAAGCGTGACGTTTTACCTGCTTCAAGACGAAATGTCAGTGAGACCTGTAACCATCAGGCCTCCAGCAGCTGATGAAGAGGTTTGGATCTTACTGAAACACTGTCGCCACACTTGGAGTTTGTTTTGGACCACATGTGCACTAATGTGCACTAATCAATGCTGTTGCTTACTAAGGCAACTGACCCAGTCAATAGAGTCTAACTCAATAAGCACGACCAACAGTAACGATGGCGTGAAGCTGCCACGCGTGCAGATTTAAAGACTTCATGTCACAGAGCTCGTGGTTAACCAGCCTCGACCGTATCCTGTCAGATTTCATACAGTGTCATGTGACGGGACTTTTTTTAATGCTCTTATAAGAATACGTTTTTACCTTCAAACTTGTATGACAACAGGCTGAAAGGGGACTGGCCCACGGCCCTGAACTGTGCAGCGTAGCTGGGGACGTCGGCGGTGCTGTTGCCCCCAGAGACTGAGCCTTCCCAGCTGTAGAAGTTGCTGCTGATCTTCGTGGATGCTTCAGCCAGACCGAGAAGGGGGAGGGACAAATCCAGAGATGGCGGTATGGTGAACCGTGGGAGCCGATAGGCCCTGGGGGGGATGTATAGACCTATCTGTGGAACATCTATGAGGGGCACGGACAGAGAGTTTGGTATGCTCAGCTCTTCTGACGTTTTGCCTCCAAGTGGAAGAGGAAGTGAGATGGCCAGCTTATCACTGTTGAACTGGTACCGGAGCAAAGTGTCGCTGTTGAGGTAAAACGAAAGGTGAAGCACAGGTGGAGTCGTTCATATCTGGAGGCTGATGTCTTGAACACTTACGACTGCAGGAAGAGTTTGTCGGGCAGAGCTGGCAGAGCGAGATCAGACAGGCTTCTCTTACTTCGCAGCTTTGCGAGCGCGGGGATGCGTGCCATCAGTTTGTCCAGCCATATGTTCCCCGCCTTCAGAGCGACACGAAGACGGATTAGAGCTCACTGTAAGGCTTTACCACTCACCTGTAAACGCTGCGTAACACCCGATGCTTTATGACACCTCGATCCCTTTGGTGATGATGTGACGCAGTTTCATGTCCGTCTTCGCCACCCTCTGGTCCAGGATCTCATCAAGGAGCTGCTGAAGCTGCCTGCGATGATGCTCCACATTAGGGATCACTTTCTGTGTCTCTGAATTCAGGTCAGATTTCAGCTCCACCTCAAACTTGTCATTATCTGCAGAGAGAATCAGGACACCCTCAAACGACTGCACGCCGCTGTCCCCTGTGTGGTGATCCTGAGGCACCGTTACCGTATTTTAGGGACGCTGTTTGCTGGTAGGATATCTCAGAGAGGTGGACGGTGGTCTCCAGGTCCACGATCACATCTTCATCCTTCTTTAAGCTCGCAGTGAGCGATGCATCAGCTTTCAGAGAAGGAATGACCATCTGGAGTTGCAGCACGCCGTCCTTCATCGTGCCAAGCCTGCATTTAAAACAAAGACGTGTACTGTCCGCTTTCCCACCCACTCGGCACGACTGACACCTCAGAAAGGACCCACTGTGAACCATGAACCCACTGTGGACCCACTGTGAACCATGAACTCTGTACCTGGCACGTCCAACAAGTGTGAGCTGTGGGATGTTCTTATTGGTGATGTCAACGGTGATGCCCCTCATCTTCTTGGTCTCAGCACCACTCTCAGTTACACCCAGTTTGAGTCCTGCTTCCACGTCATAGTCAGGAATGACGACCTCCGCAGAGACGCTGTTTTTGAAGCGGTTGTATTTCAGAACTGCCGAGGCCTCCGATGAATCATCGCCTGTTAAGATTAGAATTAAAGTCATTAGCCGGCGGTTAGCTGCAGGGAGCAGCAGGTGGACACGGGAAAAGAATACATGTGTCAGCAAAAATGTGCTAATTTAATGACTTCATTCACTGATGCATTCTGGACCATTACACCTCAGACGCCCTCCAAACCCCCAGAAAGCAGAGTACCAGCAGCCGTTGTGTCAGGTGTGCTTGCACACCAACACGTGTCACATTTAATACCTTCTGCCTTCAGGGTTAATTTCAGCGTTTCCACCTTATGGCGCCCTCGTTTGCCCTCTCTGACCGTCTCATCGGTGATGGTGGCGGTGTACTCTGAAACTGCTCCTGTCGGCTGGATTTCAACCGCAAACCTGAAAGAACAAACTCATGAATCCAGGATTTGTTCATCTGATAGCTGCGCGGTGCAGAGCAGGATTCAAATTCAGTGAAATATCCACGGATCACTTTGTGTGTTAGATCCCAAAGTCACTCACAGGATCAACATATGACCTGGTCTACCTGTCTTCTCACCTGTTTTCTCCGGTTATGGGGGAACATGGCGCCTGATCCCCAGAGGTAGGACTGGAGCGACGCACTACTGTGCAGAGCTTCAAACCGCTGAACAGGGGCTGGCAGTCGACTGAGTTGGCCCGGTCGTCCACCGTGCACGGCTCCATCATTGTTTGACTAGATGACAGAGACGCCACCTTGGTGCTGCATTTCAGAGAGAAAGTAGAGCGAGGTGAGAAGAACAACAGGACGCTGGCGAGCAGAGGATGACAGTGGGTGACTGACCTCACGCTGCACAGCTGAGTGTTTGACTGAGGAGCAGGGATGGACAGTTTGAGCTGACTTCGGCTAACTGTAACTTTAGCATTAAAGGAATTTTCAAGGTACACGTTTGTGTGCATCTGGATCCCGGCGTCCACATAGTCAGGGATGTGCACGCCCATCTGGGTGATGAGCTCCAGTCCCACCGAAGGCATGAAGGACAACTGAGTCTGCAAAGACACAGAGCAGCTGTAACACTGGAATTCATGAGTAAGAGGATCATTTTATTTGACTTCTAATGTGATGAAGAGCAGCTAACATACCTCTGCTGAGGGCATCAGACCTCCTCTGACTCCTGGTGCAAACACACCAGCCAGTGAGAACTTGAGAGGGAAGCCGGACGCGGTGGGCAGAGCAAAGGCATTCTCCATGAAGATGTAGTGACCAAAGACTTCATTATCCGTCCTGGATACGAGTTCAGAGAACACCTGAAAGAAAACGAAGACGATGGGCGAGTCCACTATCACACCGGGATCTTCTAAAACCACACAAAGGTAGCTCCAGAGGCTCAAACCTAACCAGGAAATAACATGAACTTATGATGTTATGAACTGTCATGTGCTGATGTCGCCATGCTGGCTGCATTGAGGCACCACACTGATGCAGTGTGCCACTTCCTGCCATGATCGACACCCCAACCGGTCAGAGACGGTAAAGCTCACCTGGGCAGGTAGTACCCTGATGAAGACGTTGTAGTACATGAACAAAGTCTCAAACATTTTCCTCATCTCGCCGGTCTTCAGATAACCAATCTCATTCCCCAGAAGTCGGAGGTAGGCGGTGGCTTCAGGCGCTGGAGAGGAACTCGCGTGGTTCACAAGTCTCTGGATACTGTCTGCGATGTCTTTCAGAAAGTCTTCTGGGATCTGAGTGCACAGGACCAGTCTATGTTTCAGCAGGGACATAACATTTGTTCAGGTGGGAGCTCCGTGTATGTGGAGGACCTCTCACCTGTCTCTTTGTTCGGTCTCGTTGAGGTGCTATTCTGTCCAAAATGGCCTTGAGGATTGGGGCTTTGTCCTGTGCCAAGTCCACGAGTCTGGAGATGGATTCTGGGACAAACCCTCTCGCCCCAAAAAGAGCATCGATCGTCGGTTCGAATCCCGTTCCTTCAACGCCGACCTTAAAAGGGAGATATTAAATGTTTGGACCTCGACACAAAACTGATTTTTGTACTGCAGATTAAAATACGACATTGAAATAATACCTCAAAGATGTCGTAGCTGTAGTCAAACACCTTCAGTGTGCTCTCCAGCATCATGTCCTTGGGTAAGGTGTCGCTTCCATCAAAGATGATGTTGCTCTGGATTAATCCCAAGGAGGAGTCCAGCTTGTAGTTGCGGGACATGCCATCAAAGATGGCGCCCGTGGGTGACAGCTGGCCATTCAGGGCCAACTCAATGTCCTCCCTGAGTCTTTAGAAAGGACGATGAATCATATTTAATAGTGTTTAATAATATAATGCAGAATCAGCAGCGCTTACTCTGGATCCAGAGTCCAGAGTAATCACATATACAGACGATACATGAGACATCTAGTGGCCAGCTGAAGAAGTGCATGTACAATGAGTCTCTTTTAAAGCAAAGCTTCTTCCTCTGCTTTAACCTCATCACAGGATCAGCTGTTAAACCTAATGAGGGTCTTAACGAGTAGGGAAGTGTGGCTGGACGGTTTCTGTCCCTTCTTTACTGTCCACGCTGATATTTGGACCAATACCATCTTTGCTCATTGCGCATGTCAACCTCAGCTTCAGTTTTAAAGGGAAGCACTGTCCCAGAGCTGTTGTGGTTAAATCAGCATCAGCTTATTTTTAAAGTCTGCTGCAGTACTGTTAGTCAGAAAACTTCAGTTTCTATTTTACTCCATTTTGATCTCAGCCAGCTAAAGATGTGTGGCTGCTCAGGGAGTTTGAGTCTATCTGTAGTTTTGGTATTTAATCCATTTAATGTCATCATGGAGTAACATAAAGGTGTGAATGTGCCGGAAACACAAATAAAATGAACAAACAATGAACCTGACATAAAACCAAAGACAGCAGACGCTCACGTGCTAGTCACAAAGTAGCCCCGCCCTAAATCATTTCAAATGAACTTCACGTTTTCTTCTGTCACACCTGAAACCAGACACGGAGGAGTTCAGAGATGAGCTGACTTCTATATAATCAGATTTCAGAGGAGTCGCCCCCTGCTGGACATTCCTGGTGGTTCAGCACTGGCTTCATCAGTGATTACTCACTGTTGTATTTGTGGCTCGTCTGAGTTCCGGATGTTGTTCAGGTAAGAGACCACGAAGCTCCTGAGTTGCTCGTCCCTCATGTTCTCCAAACTGCTGATGATGACACCAGCGGCCGCTCTGTCCGGGCTCTTCATGAGAATCAGGAAAGCTGCTAAACGCTTTTCTACGGGGCTCTGATCATCTTGGTACACCTCCAGGAACACATCTCTGACCTGCGACCATCCAAACAGTGACACATGAATACGATCTCGTGTATACTGAATACATTTTCAGAGTCACTATCTGCTCATTCTGAATTTGATTCCAGCGTTTGAAATGTTCAGGACTATGTCTGTAGGGATCCTGCTGTGCAGGTGTTTGAACTGAGGTGCCGGACTGCCGTGAACTGAAAGAGTGTTCCTGTGTTTGTGGCTCCAGATGTTTCAGTGGTCATGGTCTGGACTGAACTCAGGTCAGTTATGGAGCTCAGTGAGGTTTGATCGTCATGCAGATGTGCCAGTTATCCCTGCATGTGCACTTATGCCCCCTGCCTAACTAGCAGAGATGCTGAATAGACCTGTGGGCTGATAAGCTGCGTGGTTCCTCTCCTCTTCATCCACCAACATTCATCAACATCCACCAACATCCACCAACATCCATCAACATCCACCAACATCCACCAACATCCACCAACATTCACCAACATCCATCAACATTCACCAACATCCATCAACATTCACCAACATCCATCAGCATTCACCAACATCCATCAGCATTCACCAACATCCACCAACATCCACCAACATCCATCAGCATTCACCAATATCCAGCAACATCTATCAGCATTCACCAACATCCACCAACATCCATCAACATTCACCAACATCCATCACCATTCACCAACATCCATCACCATTCACCAACATCTACCAACATCCATCAGCATTCACCAACATCCATCAACATTCACCAACATCCATCAACATTCACCAACATCCATCAACATTCACCAACATCCATCAACATTCACCAACATCCATCAACATTCACCAACCTTCACCAACATCCATCAACATTCACCAACATCCATCAACATCCACCAACATCTATCAACATCCACCAGTGTGTGTGTGTGTGTGTGTGTGTGTGTGTGTGAGACGGCGTTACCTCATCACTGACTTCCATCAGTCTAAAGGCCTGTATGGCTGCTTTTTGATGTGATAGTGGGAGGTCTGCTTTCTTTGCACATTGTAAAATGGATGAGATCAGGCTGGGACTGATGGCTTGCATGGCCTGACCCATGACCCCAACAACCTGTAGATTAGAAAGAAACGCTAATGTGGAGGACTGAAGGCCTGAGACAGATTGCACCAGAAGAACACATCCATGGGTCTAAAACTACACACTTCACGTACCCTCAGGACGAGGAAGGGCATCTCTGCGGGGTCAGGAGGAAGGCTGGAGTCATAGTCTGGGGTTGAGCAGTGGTTTAAGAGCACCTCCATGAACTTTGACACGTCCGTGAGCACATCCGTGACCTCTGGCGTTGCCATGCTTTTATGGAGCCTGTGGACAAAAACAGAGTGTGGTCAGCTGCTCAGGTCAGATGATGCTGCAGGTTAAAGGGATGACTGAGATGGGAACTGTTATGATGGAGTGTGTGTTGAGCAAAACCACGCTGTCCACCTGATGGGTGATGACCACGCCCCCGACGGTTACACCTCAGTGACCGATACTTCCTCATGTGTGACACTTAGACACGGGGACCATGGGTCTTCCTCTAGTGGTCACCTGATGCACTGCATCCTTAGCCACCTTACTTACTTGTTCACTGTGTTGGCCAGAGCATACATGATGGTCTTGCTCTGTTTATACTGAGCCATGCTGAGCATGTCCCGCACACGTGCAGCATCAGGGTCAGCCTGCAGACTCAGGGCATAGACCAGAGCGTCTGTCTCCAGGGAAACGCCGTCATTGGTCCGGATAATCTGCAGGATGGCGCTAGTGCACTCTGAGGTCCCACACTGGAACAGGGCCTGCCAGGCGAGCCAGCCTGATGTCGCTCGCATCTCAGGGACCGCCCGGCTCAGGGTCTCGTTCCTCAGGGCGCGCAGGCCGGACACCAGCTTATGGAAAAGCCCCGCCCTCTTTTGACCCTGGTCTGTGCCTGCTAATGTCACCAGCTCCCGTAAGGTGCTCAGAACACCGTCTGCCGTCTGCACTGGAGATTTATCTTCAGGATCTTCAAAGTGAAGGGGCCTCACCTGGTCACGCTCCACACCTGCACACAGTGATGTCACTTATTCATTTCCCAGTTAGACCCGAGTCTCATTTAAAACAGCACTTAAACAGTGGTTTATAAAACTTTAATGCTGGTCATGTAGGGGCACAGCAGCCACATGACCTCACCCATGCTTCAAGCTTTGGATGGCAACATCCAAATAAAATCCTCAGACTTGGATGATCTGTTAGTACAGTGAGCTCACAGCAGCCATGTTATTGGTCACATGATGTCATTAAAAGGCCTCAAAAAGGCTCCAACAGCACAAACAGGGCCCAGAGGTCCAGTTCAGATGACGCTAGCAGACAGCTAGCAGCTTCAGCCGCCTGCGTCACCATCCACCTGTGGATGGGGTGGCTGTAGCTCAGGTGGCAGAGCAGCTCAGCTACTGATGGGAAGGCATGCCAAATGTGTTTGTCCAAGATATTAACCCCACGTTGCTCTTCGATGCAGCCATTGGAGTGTGAGTGTGTGTGATTGGGTGAATGAGAGCGCGTCGAGCACTCTGGGAGAGGAGAAAAGCGCTGTATAAGCAGTCCACTTACCACCTGTCAGTCAAAGAGGCCACGCCACTAATAATGCAGCCTCAACACAATTTAAACAGGTGTGATGAAGCAGGAAACGTCTGCCAGGCTGCAAACGTGTTCAGTTCTGCTGTGTAACATCAGTGTGTGAGGACTGACTCACTGCTGCCTCTACTGGACACTACAGGAACTGAATGTCTTGGTGTTTTTGGGTTTTGCAACCTCAGAAAAAATGTGAAAGAAGTCATAAAATACAGATGTGAGCAGCTGGCTGTGCTTCCAGAAGTGAGACTCTCATTTACTTATGTTCTTCGGGCCGTGTTTATTACTGGCCTCTAAAGGAGGGGCCAGTCGTCCCTGTTTGCTGAGGCGGCTGAGGTCCGTTAACATCGACCGGACAAGGCTCAGGACTTTCTCGGTGCTGTCCTCTGTGCTGCTGCATGCTGGGGCAGCAGGTTGAGGGGCGCAGATGCCAACAGACTCAATAAACTGACCCAGAAGGCCAGCAATGCTGTGGGGGTGGAGCTGGACTCCCTCAGGGTGGTGTCTGAGAGCACGCTCAGCGAGAACCTGAGATTACCCACAATGCACCACTGAACGACACAGGAAATCCTCCCTGCCCGTGGACATCTCTGTGCTAACGCACAGTGCAGAGCTGCACTTCCTTCATGCATATTTCACTTCTGGAATCTCGATATTTAGAATTGAGCGATTTCTATAAATTAGAGCTTTTTCTTATATTTTGTCAACTTTGCAAACTAGTGTATTATTTAATTAGTTCTGTTACTGTTCCTAGGATCTCGGAGCAACTGTCACCACGTCATTTCCTCAGGGACTAGTAGAGTGTTCGGATCCTGAACCCTCGTCTGGACTGCATTATTAAAAAGGCCGGTCTGAGACCTCTGAGGAAGGCAGGAGCTTCACCTGTGGGGAAGCTCCTGCCTTCCCCACAGGTGAAGCTCCTGCCTTCCCCAGAGGTGAAGCTCCTGCCCGGAAAGCTCACTCACTGAAGTCTCTGCTGCTGGTCCTCCTGCTGCTCTGGAAGCGCAGCTGCTGCGTCAGCTCCGACGACACTGTGCTGTCCCTGCAGAGCAGAGTACAGGTGAGGCGTAGCGGCGCCCGGCGCACACGCTGACATGCAGTGGAACGGCGACTCACGCGTGGGAGAGTGGCCGGTAGCTGTGGTTTTCTGTGCACGAGGCCGTGGTGATGTGCCTTTCCCTCCGATCAAGCCGGTAGCTGCAGCTTTGAGCGCTTGTAATCCGCTTGGACATGGGGCTGTGCTGGAAACAGAAGGCCAGTGTTCATGTGGTCACACCAAAAGGTTTCAGACTGACTTCAGAACGCATGTGTGCAGCATGGCGGTCACAGTGTCTGCGACCAGCCTGAGGGAGCTCAGACTGGACCACAAACCCTGACGACGCAGAATCACTACAGATCATGTTACAGCGTTAGCGTGTTTGCAGCTGCTGCAAGTCAAACAAACTGCTTCTGAGTTCCCACCAGTCTTTGCAGCAGGGCCAGCGGGCTGTTGGTCAGCGCTCTGCTGTAGAAGTGGTCGCACTGGGACAGATCTCTGACCAGCGTCACACCAGTGGCAGCATCACCGCTCCAGTTCACCAGAGTGACACACTGACCGTGCACGGTGCTCTGAAAGAGGAGAAAACAGCAAACAGGAGGATCGCAGACAGCTCTGTGTTCACACAGTCAGCGTGGTCAGGGGCCCACGACGGCCCCCCCCCCCGTCACACCAGCAGCATGAACACCGGTACAGGCGGGAGGGGTCCGGGCTCTCGTACAGGCGGGAGGGGGCGGGAGGGGTCCC
>VURO01009665.1:5659-27381 GCA_015108175.1 Pelvicachromis taeniatus
GAACCGCTCCAAGGTGAGCTGGAGGCCATCACCCGATGAAGCCAACAGAACCACATCATCTGCAAAAAGCAGAGATGAGATTCTGAGACCACCCAAGTGAAAGCCTTCCGCCACTTGGCTACGTTCTGTCCATAAAAATTACGAACAGAATCGGTGACAAAGGGCGCCTTGGTGGAGCCCATCACCCACCTGGAACGAATCCGACTTATTGCCGGCTATGCGGACCAAGCTCTGGCAACGGTTGTGGCCCGTAGCAATGGGCCAGACACCCCGTACTCCCGGAGCACCCCCCAAAGGACACCCTGAGGGACACGGTCAAATGCCTTCTCCAAGTCCACAAAACACATGTAAACTGGTTGGGCAAACTCCCATGCACCCTCAAGTATCCTTGAGAGGATAAAATCAACTCAAAGCTGCGTTTAACACTGCTGCTGATGTGCAGTTTGTCCAAACTTAGCTTTAGAAGGAGAAGAATTAACATTCTGATTAAACTTCAAATTAACATTCAAGGATATTATTTGCATAGAAAAGAAGATTTTCACATGGGGGGATGTACTCCTGAGCGTTCAGGTGTGTCTGCAAACTCATCCCAAGGTCTGACCATGCAACTCTCAGAGAAACTACGAAAAAGATGTTTTGTCACAATGCACACGACCACATTTGGAGAAAACCACACATAGCAAGTCAGTGCAATCACCTCATACCAACTCTCACTCGTGATTGAGGGGTGATGATTTGGGCTTGTTTTGCAGCCACATGACTTGAGCACCTTGCAGTCATTGAGCCAGCCATGAACTCCAGTGTAATGTGAGCCCATCTGCCTGACAGTTTCAGCTTGGCTGAAGCCGAATCATGTAACAGAACAACCATCCCAATTCATTTGCCATAAGTCATGTGATTATTTGTAAATCATTATCTAGTCATAATTGAAGTCAGGCTGTTTCTCCTGATGAGTTTCATTTTTAGGCACTGGCTCTCTGCTGACCTCTGTTTTCTTTCCAACACAGCTTATAATCTTTGCATTCTTCAGATTCCTAAAGACAAAGCATTGCCAAAGCTAGGCACATACAAACACCCACATAAGTGGATATAACGTTTAGTTTGTATACCTGTGGCATCACAAAGAGAAACTTGTTTGTTTTTTTAAACTAAGGATAAAGGGGTCAGTTTATGAGAAACCTCTCCTGTTACTAATGTGCTCTTCTTGCCCCTCCTCAGGTCTGAGCGCCGGCTCTCCGGCCACCCCTCTGAAGAACGACCAGAAAAAAGAAGCTGATGAGTCAGATGTTTCTCCTCAAATATCCAAACCACTGACACGATCAAAGACGGGTAAAATGTTAACTTTAATACTAGCTCAATGATCCCGCATACTAGCAATATTAAACTTCTACCTACATTTTTTAGTATTTACAGATTTACTACTAATAATCTACTCTAGAAAGATCAGAGTTCTATAGGTGAAAATAATGTATTCAGGTAAAGCTGTTATTTGTATTTACAAGTGTAACATTAACATATATGGCTGATTGTTCTGGCCCCTCATTTTCCTGGCAAATTGATTTATTTCAAAGAATGCAAAAATATTCATCACAGCTTTCAGCCTGATCTGATGCATTCAAATGTCATGCTTTCAAACCCTGGGTATTCTATATGTGCAGAAAAACTGGCATCCCGTTCAAGCAAAATTATTTTAATATTGTGCATTAGATTTGTTTTGCTTATGGATTATCATGGATGGATGGATCTAAAAAATGCACTGCAGAAAATACATTTCATAGAAATATTCAGTCATGTGGCAAAGCAATGAAATGGGAAAAAAAATAAACAAAATAAAAAATAGGTACAAATACTACTTGACCTTAGTCACAGGCCCCAAAAATGACGGGAATAAAGCATTTGGTATTAACTGCATTATTAAATTCATGTGTAACACTTTGGATTTACTGTTTTAAAACCTCCCTCATCAGCTTTTGAATTCAACATTAGACACTGCCCACCATGTGTCATGGTTTCAGCTAATACCTCTTTGGAAATCAACTTGTTGGTGCAAAAATACTAACACAAAGAACAAAGAATACAAACAAAAGAGTACAAACAAAGAATGATTGATTAAAGGACACCTATGCCAAGTAGAATACCAGATATACAAGTTTTCAGAAATTGAAAACAACAACTTGATGTCATGTGAGGTGAGTGAAGCAATAGTTCTCTTTTAAATGTATCTGTTGCTCAGAGTTCCCCTGGGTTTTCACCTAGATTGTTTTAAGTAGAGCTGGTAAGCACCTCATACTTTAGACATGTAAATATGAGTCTTTAGTGTAAGATGTAAACAAAATGCTTGCCAAAAATAAGTATTATATTCCATAAAAATGTAATAATATATGTCTATGTGAAAGAGCTAACCAAAGTGCAAAATGACAATTTTGCAGATTTGCAAATTGTCATTTTAGTTTACAACTAAAATCACTGCTGCGGCATGACGGTAGAAATGGGAGGATAATAAAACACCCTGAAATCATCAAATCAAATATTAGACTTTTCCTCTTTTTAGATCCTGGTGTTTCCAAATTCAGTAATTCTTTGATGAAAAGAGGAGCATCCATTCGTCGGAGTCTGAAAATGGTTACTAAGAAGGACGCTGATAAAATCTCCACTAAGGCCATCTCTGAAGCCTCAGTGGAGGACGACATGGAAGAGAAAGAGGAACAGGAGGTTCTTAGAGAGGAGATCGAAGAGTGCTACATACTACCAAATATCCCCCACACACCACTGTCAGGTACGGTCTCTACTACATGTTCATGTTGGTTTAAATCAACTGTGAATTCATATAACACATTTTTGACTGTAACAATTTTTCCAGCTACAAGTGAAAAGGCAGAAGAGCACCTTGTCTCAAATGTTCCCTAACATGTTGTCTGTGTATACGTGCCACGCTATACTCTTTATCTGTCTTTTTACTGTTTGTTTTTGCAACAGACAAAGCCAATGATAAGTCCTTCCTTTGTCATGTAAATACACAGCAGTTCAGTTTATCTGTGGACAGTTTCAAATCCAGTCTCATAAATGGGACGTTGGTTTAGCTGTTGAAAACAGTCATGATGACGTTGTCCAATTTTAAGAATAAGTTGATGGATTCAAGAGAAGTATGAAAATTATTAGGTGAGATGAAGCAATGATTAAGAGAAAAAGGATAAAGGGATGTTTATCAGCAGTTCCTTTCTTCTGCATTAAATAGAAATAAAAATGACAAATGGTGTGTGGTAGGAAGAGAACACCAACACTAATAATCCCAAATATCCAAAAACTAAAAAGAGGTAAATAAAGCAGGAGGTTAGAGTGCAAAATGGATGGCACTAACAGGAGTTTCTATATTAACAAAAAGTTAGTAAAACAGAGAAAAACAAGAAACCTCCAACACAACCAGGCACAGGGAGAGACAGTCATTTGGTGTGATCAGTTGGGGATGAGGGGACGGAGACAGGACAAGTACACTGGTCTTGAACAACCTGACAGAAACCCATCTGGCCTCAGACTTCCCCAACACCATGATTGGCCAGCTTGTTAATCATTATAATGCTGTAACACCAGCAACATCAACTCCCTTGCTTCCCTCAAAACCGGGATGGTCTCTTTTATCTGCCCTGCCCCATGGCTGATTATGAAATGCTGCTCCCTACCAATGGCCATTGGCTTGAAAGGCTCTACAAAAGAGCCTTTCAAGCTCTTTACTGTCCACCTAGAGGCAAATAATCATGTAAGGTCTTTCCATGTACTGGGGTGGCTGTAGCTCAGGAGGTAGAGCCCGTCGTCTACTGATAGAATTCGATCCCTGGTTCCTCCAGTCTGCATGCCAAGTATCCTTGGGCAAGATACTACTCTCCGATGCATCCATCAGAGTATGAATGTGTATGAATGTTAGTTATGAAGCACTAAAAGATCAGAAGAAAGTGCGTGTGTGAATGGGTGTGATTGGGTGAATGTGGCATGTTTTATAGAGCGCTTTGAGTAGAAAGAGTACTTTTAAAATGTAGAGCTTTAAGTATAGAGCTTTAAAAAAAAGCGCTATACAAGAATCAGTCCATTTACCATAAAACAGCTGTCTGTCAAGTCAGGACTCACTGTTACTGTTCCCTCATTTGCAGATTTTGCTTTTTAGATCAATTAAAAAATAAAATCATTCAAAAAAAGATCCTCTGGAGAAAATCAGAATTTGTTGATACAAAGTCTATCAGGCTTCTACAACAAGAACAGAGTCATATAAAAATCAAAAAAGAGCAGCACAGCAACAGCAAAATAGCACAAAGCATCAGAGAGCCTTAAGCACATCCACAAAAGGCAAGGTGATAGGGTAACAGAGAGAGAGAGAGGAGAAGAAGACATAATTTTAAGAAACAGAGAGAAAAGAAGTAAAGGAAAGAGAGAAAAATGAAGCAAGGTGGAGAAGAGAGAGAAAGAACGAGGTAGAAAGTACTCCTGGTGTCCCAGCCTCTTGCCTCAAATGAACTATATAAACTGAGGAACATCACATTAAGGATGAGATTATATGTTAAATGATATAACATATCATATCATTTACATATCAAGAGGTTAACTAAAAGTCACTCTACTCAGGTGTATTACTCACAATTATTCTCATAATTTCTTAGAATTTAATCATTTTTATGATTTCTCAGTAACCTTAAAACCCATTAATCTCACAAAGAAGTCATAATTTTTCACATCAAGCTTGTAGAATCAATTATTACCAACAAAGCACGGCATAGCTATGGTAATGGAATATTTAGTTAGTGAACATAACCTACTATAAATAGCATAGCTGACTATAAATATGTCAACATAGCTTACTATAGATCATAGCTGACTATAAATATGTCAACATAGCTTACTATAGATCATAGCTGACTATAAATATGTCAGCATAGCTTATTTATAGTCAGCTACATAGCATAGCTGACTATAAATATGTCAGCATAGCTTACTATAGATAGCATAGCTGACTATAAATATGTCAGCATAGCTTACTGTAGATCATAGCTGACTATAAATATGTCAGCATAGCTTACTGTAGATAGCATAGCTGACCATAAATACGTCAGTATAGCTTACTATAGATAGCATAGCTGACCATAAATATGTCAGTATAGCTATAACAGCTATGCTGACATATTTTTGGTATAGTCAAGTTAGAGGTAATTACAATCACAACATATTTATGGACAGCATGATATTTCTATAGCCAAAGGTTATTTTTGTTCTCATAGATTTAGGACCAGGGGTCAGAGTACTGTCAGAGTCAATTATTAATCTTGCAGAGCAATGGGTCGTAAAACATGACAAAGCAATGACCATAAACTATAGTGTGTCAAAACACAGTGTAAAATTTAAAATATAGATATACTATTGTTAAAAAAACAAGGAACAGAATGTGTTCCTACCTAAAAATGACTTCAGTATATAAACAAAAAGCTTACTATATTAATGCTCCAAATATATAATAAAAATTAATATTTATTCTAAAACACGTTGCGTCCAATTTAAAATAAAAGGTTTTAGATATTTAAAATTAATTCAGATATTTCAACCGTATTTTATTTTCTTGCATTGTGATATGAGTATACCAGTATACTGTACCAGCAGTTGAAATTGCAATTTGCAACAGCCTTCTTTACTAGCCTATAGCAGGAAACCAATTCCAGCTTGCCATCAGTACAAAAGCTGTACATTAGGCAGGTTTCACTCCAGGGTAAAATTGAAGCATCTTGGATGGGATGAGCTTTTCCTTTAGCTGTGTTTACAGTTCTCTTACTCAGTTTTTGCTGTGTAACTATCATATACAGTAAAAATGAGCAGTAATCCTATTTAACAAGGATTATACCGTTAATCTAAAATTAAGCAGCATCAAGCCAGTCTAACGATGTGCCATCTTATGGGATGAATTGTTCTGATTTACTGTTTCTGAATGAGCTGCAATAAGCCTACTGAAGTTTGGCTATTTTGTTGTGTTTATGTTGATTGGAGCAGCACTACACCCTGATTTCTACCATTGTGCTTTCATAATGTGACATAACTGATT
Organism: Pelvicachromis taeniatus; assembly: GCA_015108175.1. Lineage (NCBI taxonomy): Eukaryota > Metazoa > Chordata > Actinopteri > Cichliformes > Cichlidae > Pelvicachromis > Pelvicachromis taeniatus. The sequence continues at coordinate 11,733 of VURO01009665.1, forward strand.
ACAGGAGCTCTGTTAAGCCCTTTGGTGATACAATTTCTTCTTCTTTCTCACAGTGATGGAGATCAACAAACTGATAGAGATGGAGGTGCTGGAGGAGGCTCATCTGAACCTGCTCGCTCTGCGGCAGGAGTTTCAGCAGCATTCAGAACCGTGTCCTGACGGCTCAGCTGTGGAGCTGGCCAAGAAGGAAAAGGACCTCAACCTCCTCTATGGTTCACTGAAGAAAAAGGTCAGCGACATAGTGCGTGACTCCAGCTCTCTACTCTCCGAAAACAAGGAGCTGCTGCTCCCAGTGGCCCGCATCATCCAGGAGGAAGAGAAGAGAGAAGGAGAACCGGGAGGCCTGAAAGACAGCTGGATGGAGGCTTGGAGGGAGTCAGTTAATGTGGGTGTGCAGGTGAAGGTGCAGAGCGTTCACCTGGATGGAAGAGAGCAGAACTCCTCCTGGTTAGCTGTTCACCTGGGTCTGTTGGGTAAAGTCATTGTGGAGGACTTGGAGATTGTGAAGCAGGAGCTGCGGTGGTCCTACCCTCCAAGTTTTAAAGTCTTCAGCACCTATGTGAGAGGTTACAACAGAGTCGTCGCACAGCACCTGAAGAAGCTGGAGCAGCAGGTGACGGAGCTGAAGGATTTCTATGCTCTGCTGGACTGGATCATCAACGAGTATAAGAGGTGAGTGGGTAGATTGTTCAGATAGGGCTGTTGTTTTTCCTCAAGGACACCTTTCAAAGCAATTTCCTTTCCAGCCAAAACAGTACATAAATAGATGGAAACAAAATGAAATAAACTCTTGTAAATGATATTTCTATTTTTAGAAAGATGTTAAACAGTATTTACTATTACAAAAACTGGCATGGCTGAATTGTTCTTTTTAAACATGATGAGGCTCAAAGGTCCACCAAGGTCGTCGAAGTCCACTAAATGATTTATTGGTGGAAATGTTTTTTCAATCGGTTACATATTAAAACGTCATGTTTATATGTCGTGATTGCAGCTAGTGAAAAAATCACCACCAGCATTATGTCTCCTCATGTTTGAAAGCTAGAAAAGTGAAAGACTTGTGCTGTTGCATTTGGCAGCTGTGGGTGTTTTTTGGGCAGAGAAGGTCAGAAAAGCTCAGCACTCCATATTTCAGTAACTCTGCCTCTGCTGCTGTGATTTAGGCTATTCTTTATAGTTTCTTATGAATCTCCCATTGTTACGTTAGTGTGGTGAAGAGAATAAGTGAATTCAGGTGTTATATACAGAATACAGAACATGTATTTATTAGATCTACATTGAATTTAGATAGCAAACCATTCATACTCTGTGTATGCGCAGTTAATGTACTTTCTCATTATATTATTAAGCATTTTGGAAAACATACTATATCAGGGAGGAACGAGAGACAGATGATATGTGATAAACTCCTCGGTCTGATATTTTGAGGACTTGTTGTGTTATGCAAACATTATAAAAGGGAAAAGTATGCCTGCATGTCTTCCTGCAGCTTTTTCCCGTCTCACATTTAGAGGGGGAATGCACCTAAAATCACATCTTCACTGCCCACATAAAAATGTGTTCACACATGGTGCAGACAGCCGTTTTAATAATACCTAACACAAAAGCAGGACTGCAGCTCCACAGTGAGCGTGAGTGAGGTAGGCAGTGCTGACATTATTTGTTGAATCAGGGCATGGGAAACATAAAAAACTGCGCTCAGAACAACATTTGGGAGACTAAAAATAAACAGTTGATCTGATAAAAAGAAGCACAACACTCTCTCGAGGCCAAAATGGAAAAAATAAAATCAGGTCACGACCACATTTTCCACAGATTATGTAAAATAGAATCCTCTTCATAAATCATATCATGCACAGACCATAATGTAACATGGATTTCATAAAGCAAATACACTCATTAAATACTGCATTACAATTTGCAAAGGACTACTGTATGTATGTATGTATGTATGTATGTATGTATGTATGTATGTATGTATGTATGTATGTATGTATGTATGTATGTATGTATGTATGTATGTATGTATGTATGTATGTAATTGGATTTTATTGGTGTTTTTTAAAAATGTCATATAAAATCACAGGTAGAAAACGTATATTGGCCGACCATAGTACCATAAAGTTTTGTAAACTGCATCTTGTTTCACTCCAACAGTGAGAGGATCATGGGAAGTTTGTCTCTGCAGCCAGACATCCAAGATGAAAGCATTGACCTGCAGCTTGAGAATAACTTCCTGAAACAACTGAAAGAGAAGTACTGCAGGAGAATGCAGGTGAGGCGCTCACACTGAGCTCACAAAATATAGAGATTTAAATGTGTTTCTTATTGGATCTTGAAAAAAGTAAAATAAAAATTAGTTATGAGATATTTTGAAGCCCACTCTTCTACTCTATGTCTTCATTATGCCTCACTTTAAGACTAATGTCATGTTTAAAGATACGCTAACTGGTTTTATGGCTTTCATGACCTAAACTGAGCTGACTTGACAATAATCAATTATATATAAAGACTGTATATAAAAGATGGACATAGTCTACGCCCATTGGTTTGTGGATTACCATTTTTGTTTGCTTTAGCTGTCTTGGCTTTTTTGACCGGGATATAACTTCTGAAGGGTTAGAGTGGATAGGTGGATGAATGGATAACCACGGAATGAGAGGTTAAGTTGAAAACTAATGCTAGCTAGCTGGGTTAGCATAGTGAGCCCATACACACAAGGTCTGTACGAAAACCTCGGCCCCAGCCTACCAAGGACGCATTTGAAGGCTGATTACGTCACAGCAACGCGACGTAGGCTGTCCAAATTCCTCGGCTCCTTCAAACGCAGCGAACAAATGCGGCCTTCCTTTTGCCGAATTTGAAGGACTGGTCAGGTGTATCCTTCATGGCCCACCATAACCCAAAATTCATAGCGCGGCCCAGCCAGTGATTCTAGTTTCCTGCAATGGCGGCAGCTACTTCGTTTTAATATTAATCTTATTACTCTTTTTGGGTCGCAAAATATACTTTTAACATTCAGGCAAGAATGTGGCTGTGTAAACTTCAAATATCTGCTCGGTTTATCAAGACGTCACATATTTGCAAAAGTGCTCTGACGTTTTCGGAGACGTCTGTTACCCACCAGTTTGATCACTGAGCCTCTCTTCAAGGTTTACTAGAGCCGGCAAAAACAGGCACACTACATTTTCAAAACTCCCGCGATCGAGCTGATCGCTGTCAGCTGATCGATTGCAATCCAGCTGAATAAACGTCAAACAGAAAACTGATTAAACAGAAGTGTGGAGAATTTACTACAGTGTCCTGTTATCAAGGAGCAGACAGAGGAGGAAGTAGTAAGGGTGGGGAGAAGCGGTAAGGGCGGGAACAGCTGGTGACGCAAATCTGAAGGTTAGACCATCCCATTTCTCAAGCCTCGCACTTCCAGACTTCTCGGCCTTCGGAGGACCAGGCCGATGTACACCGCGAAGGCCGGGTCCTCCGAAGGCTGCGGCCGAGGTTTTCGGACAGACCTACAGACTCAGATACCAAATTACCAAATATGTAGATATAGATACCTAATTATGCTAGCATAATTTTCAGCAAAAGGTACATTGGTAAAAATAACAAAACAAAAGAAACATAAAATCCATCACACTCACGAACAAGTGGGTGATGTCACAGTAGCTAAGTGGGCATCAAGTGGTTATTTATAGAAATGCAGTTTTTGCTAAAAGACTTGCATATGTGAAGGAACAAAGGTGTCTGCTGCTAAGTATTTTCAGCTGTTGTTTTCATCTAAAATTCAATATTTTTTTTAGTATGCATGAAAAGTCTTTAAAGAGACTTATTTTGATGAAACTTAACAGAGTACTATAAATCTGTCTACATGCCAGATAGTGATGATGGGATAATGGGAAGTTGCGGTGACGCTCCAGTATTCTGTCAGATTAGAAGATTAATGGTTAACTTGGTTACATGATGTTAGTGACTTGGTTTTACAGCTTTTACATTCATGCCATAAAACACATTTACAGTTTGAGCCAGTGATGTTGAACCTGCTACAATCAATGCCTTCAGAATCACATCAGGTTTTTAATGTGACAGAGGTCACGAATACTCACGGTAACAATCTCCCAGAGAATAAAGACCTCAGTCTGCAGCTCTGTTTCAGGAGTATTCGAGAAAATATATTCTCTGATAATTAAACCATTTACACAGTAAAGACGTCAATCATCTATGATGTAGTTGCAAATCTTCACTTCTCAGTCTGATGCACAATACTGTTAAATTTCCAATTATAGACACATAAAACAATAAAACATTGGTAGGAATCAAATAGTTTCTTTTACAGATTCTTTAAAATCATTATCCAAGTTGCTGTCATCACAACTTAGTCACATAACCAAAACAAGTGTATACAAAATAGTAAAACGATTTGATTTATTGATTTATTTTCCCAAAGCGCGTCAAACACGTTGAAATGGTAATAAAACACGATCACAGATAACTGAGCACATTATCAGTGTAAGGCCAGTGTACTGCCTCTAACAACAGTTTTTTATCAGTGATTATTCTGAAGGTTTCAGTTTTTATGTCACTGAAAAACCAAATTCCTTATTTAAAAGTATTGTATTCAACAGCTTTTTTTTTTCTTCTAGTGAACAACACGAAGATATTCACTGTGCTATAATGTAGAAAAAGAAAATACTCAAAGCATCAGTTTTGAGTGGTTACACCCTGTAAATGTTTGACTAATGGTTTCAATTCTGATATAGTTCTCAGAAGAGATGTTGCCACAAGTTGCTGAGAGAGCTGTTTTGTGGGCATTTTAATGCTGACTTCCACTCTGCTTGGCTCTTCCTGCAGGAGGAACTGAGGATTATACTGAGCAGAGTCATTAAACTTGAAAATGAAGAGGTGTGGAAGGACGGCAAGGCTCCCAAAAAGGAGGACAACTTCCTGATTTCTTTGTTTCCCATTGACATCTCAACGGTACTTATTGAGCGCTCACATAATGCACATAATGGGTACATGCTAAACACATCAAACCCATCAGATACAGATATGTTACAGATAAAATCTCACATTTATGTTTTTCTGTGCCACCAATGTACGTAGGTGCAATGTAGGGTTTTCACCACAGGGTGGCAGCACATAACTACTGTTTTTGTGTACCGTCTCTGTTTTTCTCAACAGAACGTGAAATCGTTTGTTTCAAACTCTGTAAAACTTGATCCTCAGCTGGAAAAGAAAGTGGTTTCTTCCTGCCTCGAGGAGCTGAAACAGTTCCCAAATGGGTATGATAACACAGAGACAACAACATCTATCACATCTATCATAGATGTTTAACAGGCCAGGTTACCACAGGAATCTCAGAGACGAAAACTTTCACTCCACCCTCCTGATTTTACTCTCGTCTTATATATATAAACTCCAGATTACAATTTCTTATGATGGCGTGTTGTAATCTGAAGATTATTCTTGTGACTGAGCAAAGGCATTAAAGTGAGTCACAAATAAATAGGCAGTTTTCTAACAGATTACCATGACATGTAGTGCAGATGTTGGGTAGGTCCAGGCATTTTCAATAAGACATTAATTCTGCTAGAGCGGGATTCTGACTCTTCTCATTAAAATGAATGTACCAATGTACGAAAATTCAAGACTCTTTATTTCTTTGGCAGTGAACAAAGTTACAAATTCAGCAAAGGATCAAACACTTATTTCCCCCACTGTACACGTGGTGGGTTGGGCTCAACGAAAAAATATTAAGGCCACGCCTAAAGAACAGCAAAAACAACTGGATTAAAATAACTTGTTGCGATAAAGAACGAAGAGGAAGAGGAAAGGATCCACAAAAAAACCACAAAAAAACAAATCAGTACACTGACCTTTTTGCAGTGACCAGACAGTAATGAGTAAGACAAGAATATTACCCTCGACTGGTCACGATTGGTCAGACAATCCTCTGAGGATCATGTGTTTGTCCTCATCCCCCACAGTTTAAGCAAACTGCCTCCCCCGTCTTCCCCTGCAGTTATTCTGTCCTAAATACAGCAGAAAGGAAATGCAACATAATCAAAATAAAGGATGATATGCCAGATATAATCAGTGAAAAGGAAACAACCAGATTTTCCACAAGATTCTCACTGATGGTAATCGTACAGTTTACAGAAAACTTGGGAAAACATTTCATTAGGGAGATGTTTGTTATGCTGAAACAGAAAAGGCTTTCTACAACTTGGAGCTGCAAAGCTGATGGAAACATTTCTGTATCATGCAGCTGTGATTTTTCAGCAGTCTGCAAATTCCCCCCAGTGTATTTATGATGAATAAATAACAACCTTTCTTTGCACGTTTTCACTTTTTAACAACACTTTTTATCCATTCGTTATTTTAAATATCACTTTTTCCTTTATTTTTCCATCCCTCCTGAAGGGTTTCTGTTTCCTTCAACGTCTGTAACTTTACAACATGCTCACAAAATGTCATTATTTTTAAACCCCTGTTATTTATCTAGCTTGTTTGATTCTGTGCGCCTCCTCCACTGACTGAAGCGTCTTCTTTCCTCTGCAGGTTTGAAAAAGCGTTCAGCGAGCACTGCACTGCTCACCAGCCTTTGTGGACAGAGTATCGTATTACATACATTAACAGCTTTACTACTTTACAGTAAGTCACGTGACTTCCTGAAAACATCCACGAATACCCTACAAGAGTGCAGGGTATATAGAGTGTCACGTCATCTACAGGGTTGACGTCCCATTGTTCCCCCAATAAATCTGTCAGCACGTTCATCTTGTGCGGATTTAGAGACAGAAGCGAGAGGATGGATTTAAACATTATGAGCAATTTCAATTTTTTTAAAAATGCACCACACGTGCTATTTAGTCCCAGTTATTTATTAAAAAGCACGCAAAACCAAAGAGAATCAAAGGTATATTATCTAAAGTCAGGAAAATCATTATAATTTTTCTCAAGAAAACCAAAAGTGTGCTAGTAGGTTCTGAATATGTACTGTCCATCCTCTGAAGACAATATGTGTACTGTTCATTGTAACAAAGCTGTTTTATGTTTATAGCTTATATAGAGGAGATTCTGTCATCCTCTTTATTCAAGTTTTTGAAATGAATGCAACAAAAAACAAGAATTTGGAGTCATTTTTGTCCACGAACTCAAGAATCCACATAAGCAGGAAAGCCTGCATGTAGGAAGCAGACTTGAGTGGAAGTTGATCATTGTTTTTTGCATTGATGTGTTGTCGCTCAGATATTCAGCTCTGTGATATGTCTGCTGGGACAGTAATTCTGTTGTTTGCCACGATTGCTGAGAGTCACAAGCGTGGGAGTTCTTTGGATGGGCCAGCAGAGGCTTTTATATGCCGGAGCAAGAAGAGATGATTCACGCAGACATATAAATACAAGCCTTAGAGAGCACGTGATTTCAGAGAAGCAGTGCTCTGAGTATGAAACCCTGCTGTGGTTTATGTCGGGGAAAAGAGAAAGTACTGAGCGCACGCCAGCTGCCTCTGTCACTCACTGCAGCTGGTTAGATCAGTTTCTTATTCGAGGCGCTAACGGTTTATATTTATGGCTGTAGCTGTAGGTTACACCCAGAGCCTACCCCAGCTTCCATAGGGCAAGACGTGGGGTATACCTTGGACAGATAGCCAATCTGATCAGGGCTTATTTTCGTGCTTAGATTAAGTTTTTGCACAGTTTTGCTATCATTTTGATTATCTGGGCTTTGCATGATTTAGTTACTGTTATGTCTCTTACTGATGCCTGCTCTGCTCATGTGTCTCCTGTCACCGCCTGTTTATTTCCATATATGCACATGGAAGGACTGGGAAGTGAAATAGACGTAGCGCTGAGGGCTGTCTGGAAAATCTCATCAGGCTTTTTATTATGTTTAAACTAGGAAAACCCTTCAGCATTCCTGAAAGCTCGATTCAATACACACAGTTTTCCTGCCTGTAGTGCCAGGGAAAGCACAAGGAAGTCTAGAAATATGCAGGGAAACAGGGACACATTAAGGAAAAATACACAGAGTGTCTGCCTTCGATAAAGTTAAAAAAGAAAAAAGAAAAATGAAATTCAACTCCACTGTATTGAGTTTTCTGCAGGACGTTTAGGAATGCCAGCGTAAAAGCATTAAGATTTGGTGCCATGGTCAGACTACACAGGTAAAAACAACAGTGAATAGCAGGGATGAAAATACAGGACATACATTGAACATGTTACTTAAATAAAAGCATGCGTCATATTGGCAGTGGTGTTACAAGTAAAAGTACTCATTCTGCAGAGAATCAGTCTGCAGCTGTGATATTAGCATATCACTAATGTTGTGTGGGTTGTTGTGGTGCTCTTCCAGGTGGAGCAAGTTTGAACTTCTTGTTCAAACCTGTTCAAAGGTACACCTGTAACACACCAACACACCTGTTTCACAGCTGTATGTCTAAACTGGGTTAAGATGAGATGGATCTTCCTAGGGTGTGAGAAAGACGTGATATATAGAGTCTGTAAAAAGAGGAGCTTAGGGTGAATGGCACAATAACTGCAGACGGTAGGACTAGAGCCTGCTCACACAGCGACCCCCTGGGCTTTCACGTTATTATTATCGTTGTAACGATAATGCTACAGATAAACATGCAACAGTCTCAAGTAATAACTCAAAATTAATGTAAGGAAATGAGATGAATAGTGATGATGATGATGATGATGATGATGATGACCTCATGATCAAGTTTTTTATTTGTTGTTATTTGTTCTCTCCTGCAGGAAACACATGGAGGAGTACAAAGGAACCTGCCTTGTTGGGGTGAATGGCTTTCAAACAGCGGCAGAGAGTTTGATTGGCAAGCTTATGCGAGACCTGGAGGATCGGTTTAAAGAAGATGTCAAGGCATGGCAATCTAGTGAATCATATAATGTAGAGGTTATATTCTCCTAAAAACTGAGGAAAAAAGAATCTTCCCATTCAACTTTTTTTGTGATTTCCTGCCTCTTTGGAGCTAAAAGAGGCCACCCAAACACATGCGAAATCAATGGAAAGCACAGGATCTCCTCTATTTAGTGCATCAGGACTTAGTCAAAAAATAAGAGATGTCCATTACAGAGGACATAAATAAATAGACTGCTTCTCAGGAGGCTATTAGGTGAAATCCCTGTTTTGGTCCTCATTTATTCATTTCCTCACAGAGCTACCATTTTCTTTTGTGGTTTCTAAAAGGGGAATTAAAAAGGGGTTCCCCCTTTCTTGCAGTAATAGTCAAACTGCTTAGGGAAAATTCACAGAGGTTGAAATAAAGGGGGAAAAAAGCAGCCGACAACACGCCACCTTTACAGAATATTTTTTTGAAGTTCGAGCTGCACCAATATTTGGACAAAAGGATGAGGATGGTGTCTTTTCAGCGAGTTCACACACTGCTAAATAGCTAGCATTAAATGCTAACTATCTAGCAAAGTGTATTGTGGCGGCGCGAAGAGGAAAACTGGTAAAGGTAACTAAACGGTGCCGACGATGCCACCTGGGGACGGAGTTACACCCCAGGAGAGATTACAATAGCCAGTGCTACAATAGCCTGTGAGCCTACAGCCTGTGTTGTAGGCTCACAGGCTCGATACTAACAAACAGCCGTGTTAGAAACAAAGTTTAGACAAAACTTCAAATATAGAGCTGCAGAAAAGAAAACAGCAACTTAAGCAGCAGGGCTGGCAATGCTGAACCATCAATTGAGACACTTTATTAACAAACTTTACTTAAAAGAACAAGGTTCAGTGCCAGTCAACACGACAGCAACAAAGCAACAACAAGGCTACAACAAGACAGCAGTGTGTAGGCCTGCAGCAAGAGACAGAACCACCATTTAACAGTTACACAGCTTAAATAATTTCCAGGGGAAAGAATTCGATCAGGAATGAGTGCAAACTGCCAGGGATCAGAAGTAGGCCACAGCTGCTCCTTATAACCAGCCTCTGAGTAACAGCTAAGGGAGGGGTGAATGTTCATGCTGCGTTTACAGACACTATGCATGAACCTACCAAATCTAACACACTACATATCCATTATTCATAACTATACTGGATGCTATGAATATTTACACCAAAAACGTTTGGTATTGTGGAAAGTTTTAGCATATTCAAAGACACAAACACATGCAGAATGACCCCCTAAGTAAGCTAGAGTACTTTGCTAAAGTCTTTCTCCAGATATTGTGTCTTTAAAGTGGGAAGTAAATGCAGTGATTTGTTGAAATGTTCAAATATACCAGAAAGTAGGAAATAAGCCGAATCCAGATGTTTGGCTTACGTGCTGTTCAATTCTACAATTGTGCCATTCTAATCAGCCTGGAAGTCAACATCTGCACAGCCTGAGCTCTCACTCTCACTGTTAGCCTTTAAAAAGTCTTCAGGAATACTTTGACAGACTTCTTGAAGGATTGAAAGGCATTTTTGAACTAAAACTGAAGTGCCTACATTTTCCTTTTGGTGTTCCTTTCTAAGTTGTTTGTTTGGTTAGCGCGACAGTGGTTCATTGATTGAGTTAGGTTTCTTTTTTATGCTTGAATGATTCATAGGTCAGTGTTACGAGGCTAAAGGACTGGACAGAAAATAAGTGAAAACGCAGCTAAAGGCCAAAGAAAAAGACTTTCAGAAAGTGTGGAGAAATATTCCTTAATACCAGTTTGGCTCCTTCAAAACAACATTTTGGACTTTTGCACAGTACTTTAGATTTCGCAATGAAGAATAAATAAGCATATAAGCAGGCTTTGAGAGGAGATTGTTCCATTAACTTCTTCTCATTCAATCTATTCCCTTTAACTTTAGGGTTTGTTTGTTTTTTTACTTTTAGCCTATTTTAGCCTATTAATTGTCCCTTGGGGATAAATAAAGTCTCTCTGATTCTGATAAGTAGAATAATCAGAATTTAGGATGCTCACCTGAAATATGATTTTCTTTTGTAATCTGTCATAAATAAACCCCCAAAGGCATTGTATAGTTAATGGCTGTGTTATTTGTTGTTTTTCCAGTCTTACATGAGGAGGATGATGACAAGGAAATGGCTCACCAACGATGAAGACTTTGATCAACTCTACAGCCGGACAAAGGTGCTTTCCCAGCACTGCAGTCTCATGATGCCTCCACATGCCAAGGTGAGAAGGAAGAGATGACCTGGAAAATAGCCAACAGGGGCAGTCCAGCTTTGACCAACCACTTTACAAAATTTAACAGACAAGTGTTTTTACTTACAGTACAGGAAAGGCCCACAGCTTGGAATAAAGACAGGCTGCCTGCCAAAGAAAAGTTCCTCGCTAAGGATTACCTTTAACACAATTTGTTATGGTTTGATTTGTAGGGTGATAAGTGATTTTAAAAAGCACGAAAGATGCAGAATATCATATAATATCAGTTGTACTGAGGAGGCTTTTTAATGCTTACTATGAAATCAGGAAGTCCTGTTTATTTTAGATTGATCGTATTGGAAGTTCCAGTTAATAAATTTGGCTGTTCCATTGTTTTTCTCCGGATGCTGCAAGAGCAAAAAAACATGTGAGTGCCATAAATCCTAACAGGAAAGAGTGAATAGGTGGATTTAGAGGTGTCAGTTCAGAGGAATTGAACAATGTGGTCACAATGCATTATCACCTCCAAACTAACATTTCCCGTTTTTTTGCGTCCATCCTGTTATGCCACCACCTAACTCCCTCATTCTCTGTGTGTGTGTGCGACTGTGTGTGTGCGTGCGTGTGCGACTGTGTTATCCTGGAGACAGGCGTTTGCAAGCAAATTGCACTACCATGTGGTGATAGAATACATCGGTCAGCTGATGAAGGGTAACTACTCGTGCAAAAACCGGAAACACAAGAAGGCCGCGACCAAGATCTGTCTTCAGTGGAATAAACTCAGGGATCTATTTGAGGACATGGTAATTAACTTCACTATCAACACTAAAAGCAAATAAAAAATCGAATACAAATTAATTTCTTTAGACACTTTTGTCAAAGTATATGTCATGACTACTTTCAAATTTAAACAGGTTTAATGAAGAGGTGGAACATTTCTAATTATTCAACCAAGTAATCTAAACACGACACAATGACGTGTCTATGAAGTTACATTAAGGAGGAAAATATAGCCGTTCCGCCACTACTTTATCATTTTAAGATTATATATAGAACCATATGATATCATAAGATTATAACATCTCACAACTCCATTGATTGATTTTTTTGACCCTCTGCAGGGAATTACCCCGTGGGTCAGGTGCACCCTAACTGCATATAAGTAAACAAAAGTATTTTAAAATCTCCACTTCAACCAATAAAATGTTAGTTTAGGTGACACTAATTCAATTCAGTTTTATTTATATAGCGCCAAATCACAACAGTCGCCTCAAGGCGCTTTACATTGTAAGGTAGACCCTACAATAATATATACAGAGAAAAACCCAACAATCATATGACCCCCTATGAGCAAACACTTTGGATACAGTAGGAAGGAAAAACTCCCTTTTGCCAGGAAGAAACCTCCGGCAGGACCAGGCTCAGGGAGGGGCGGCCATCTGCTGCGACTGGTTGGGATGAAAGAAGGAAGACAGGTTAAAAGACATGCTGGTCTAAATGGTCCATTATTTTCATTTCATGTAATACGCTTTTGCTTAAAAATGCAAAATACTGACCTGATCTTTGGTCCACGGATCCCTCGTTCACGTTAAAAGCAGCATCTCTACAAGTGGAGTATTTGCCTTAAGAGGAGATCCTCTGCTGTGTAGCCCCTTTATTTCTGTAGTCATATGTTTTATTCAAAATTCAAAGCATGGTCAAGGTCAGCAGCAACTCCCTCACTTTTTAATGTTCTCATTTCTTTTTTTTTTTCTTCACAGGAGTCGACTAATGAGTGGCTCTACCCTGTAGGAGATGTCTTGAGCAACATCATTGGAGAGAAAAACACATTAGACATCAAAAACCATCTGCAGCCTGTAATAGAGCATTACCCGGACTTCAGGTAAGCACTTCTACCAAATGCAACATGACGATTCACAAAAATAAACCAGAAAAAATCCCGTTCTACGCTCACTTAGTCTTTAGGATGCAGGCAGATTGGGGTTTCCCATAATCCACTAGGTGACAGGTGAGGAACACTTAGGCGCAATGGTTTCTAGCCTATTACAGATTTGATGTGTACAACTTAGGCCATGTTTCTACAAGCAAACCCTGTTTTATGACAATGGTGATATCTGAATATAGAGAGCAGTGTTTTATTCTGCTCTGACTACATTTGTAGCAGTTAGCAGGAGGGTAGCAGTTTTTGCACTGCAGTTCAGGACAAGCTAAGGTCATGCAGCATGTAGGGTTTAGGGGTTTTCCATCTACCAGGCTTCTAATGAATTAACTTGTTTTATAAAACAAAGTGAAACATGCATGCAGTAAATTATAAAACAACAACATGTCTGTGTCGAAAATTTGTGGTTGTGACACACAAAGAAAAGCAGAAAGAAAAAAAAATCCAAAGTGAAGACACAACAAAAGTGTCAGAGCTTCCTCTTTGTGATTGTGGAAGCACTCAAAGAATTTCTTTATTTTGGGTGTAAAACACAGAAGTGAGCTGATTGTAGCTGAATAGGAATCCCCCCTTATCAGCTGTCAAGTAAACATAGACCATCACAGGAGAATGAGGAAGTGAAGTGAATTTCAATGACTGACCCAAAGCAGAAGAGTGAGCTGTCTGTGATAGTTATACAAACATTTAGCATCAGGGATATCCTGTCCAAACACGACATCTGAGATGTGATTGTTTTTTGAAAGGGAACAGTGATAAAACCTCAACTTCAAGTCTAAAGCTTACGTTCCACAGAATATGAATGGTATTATTAACAGCCGTCACATGATAATGACCTTTGCCCTCACCTTATGTGTCATGAATAGCTGAGTGGAACAAACTGCAGATATGTGAGGGGGATAAGGCGATCAAAATAACTGGCAACAAAGATTAAATCCACAAGTCATGGTGATTACTCAGTTCCTTTTTCTTTGCATAAATTTGGATATTGTTTGCACTAAATTTAGAACTGCCAACTTTTTATAATGAAACAACAAACTCCACTCAGCAAACAAGAATGGTGGAAAAGATACTAGTTGTTCTACTCTTTTGACAGATATAAGCAAGTAATGAAATGATGATTGAAAATGAATCAGTAGACCCTCCAATGAGCACATGCCTTTGAAAACAAAGGCATGTGCTCATTGGAGACTGAACAGAAAAACATTCTCTAATGGCATCATAATCAGTGACTAATGCCTACATTTAGGAGAAAACACTTTGGAGCTGAGCTTATTTACTGCTTATTGCTGTCCAGTGGTCCTTTCAGTTCTTGAATAACATTCAAAGTTCTTCTTTGGATGTTGCAAAAACAGGCTGCGAGTGTCATGGTTTGTTGTAACAAAGTGCTTGAACATTTTATTTAAAATATGTTTTTTGCAAAGTTATCTGTTAAGTGTAGACACACGATACACATTCATTCATTCATTCATATTTTTTTTGTAGTCAAATGATGCATAGGTCAGTGTTAAGCAGCTTACCAAACAAAATGGCAGCCAATGTCCAGAGAAAACCAGAAGAAAGAAAGAAACAACCTGGAGAACTATTGTTCAAGACACTTTTAAAAAGTTACAAGCAAGTTTGTAGCAATATATAGAATAGAATAGAATAGAATAGAATAGAATAGAATAGAATAGAAGATACTTTATTGATCCCCTAAGGGAAATTCTTGCATCACAGCAGTAGATGAAAAATATACACACATAACAAACAGCATAATAAGGATAATACTAAATATTACCACTACAACTACAAATAATAATAATAATAAAGTGACCAGTTTCTCTCTGTGCTGCATACAGAGAGAGGTATTGCAGATGGTGACAGCTCATCTCTTAGCCAGAGATGAGCTGTTATACAGTGAAAGTGCAGATGGCAGGAATGATTTCCTGTAAGGTTCTTTCTGACAGCGAAGCTGAATGAGTCTTTTAGAAAGGGAGCTTCGCTGTCTGTTTACAGTGTCATGCAGTGAGTGTGATGGATTGTCCATGTCTACAGCACTGTAGATGGCACCTGCCACCACAGACTGGTAGAACATCTCTATCATCTTGCTGCATACATTGAATGATCTGAGCTTCCTCAGGAAGTAGAGTCTGCTCATCCCCTTCTTGTACACAGCATTGGTGTTGGTGCTCCAGTCCAGCCTGCTGCACCACCTCCCTTCCAGAGATTTTGATGGCCCTGGTCATGGGTTGTTTCCTCCTGAAGTCGACCACTAACTCCTTTGTCTTGTCCACGTTCAGGAGGAGATGATTCCTGCAGGACCACTCCACAAAGCTGTCCACCAGCTCCCTATACTCCGACTCCCGTCCATCCCTAATACACCCCACCACTGCAGAGTCATCAGAATACTTCTGCAGGTGGCATGACTCAGAGTTGTATTGAAAGTCTGAGGTGTACAGAGTGAACAGGAATGGAGACAGGACAGTCCCCTGCGGTGCTCCTGTATTGCTAATCACCACTTCAGACTTTGTACTCCCCAGCCGTACAAACTGGGGTCTGTCCGACAGATAATCGGCAACCCAGGAAACAGTGGACGCGCTGACACCGATCCCGAGCAGCTTGCCACT